>JAPYZI010000847.1:0-63976 GCA_030523105.1 Ophioninae sp. A BG-2022a
TTTGGCTTCCTATTGATTTGGTTTCCTATTTATCTGATTTCCTACTGATTTGGTTTCTTGTTGATCTGATTTCCTATTGATCTGATTTCCTATTGATTTTATTTCCTATTGATTCGGTTTCCTATTGTTTTGGTTTCCTATTTATTTGATTTCCTAGGCTTCTTTTTCATTTCTCTAGATTATTTTGAACTTTAAGTGCGTAATCCTAGACCAGGTTACCCTACGTCCCGTGTAGAAATTAACCATCGCACCAGCATTCGCTCAGTTTCGAACTTGATTAGTCAACGCTTGGCGAAATGCTTCGGTCAGGTATCAAAATATAACGCTTGGCTGATGCTCGGTTGCCAGCCATGATCCAGACATCGGAGCCAATATATAATTTCCGAGATTCCGCCGGGCCTCGCATTTTCATACCTGATATCAGCATTTTTGTCGAGCATTGGCAAATCCCGTTCAAAACTAAGACAGCTATGGGTCGATGGTCATTTCTGCATATATATGTATATTTGTGGATATATGGAGAATTATAAATATACCTATATAGCATATACTGCGCATTAAGCATTTCGGTTCATGGGACGATCGAAGGGCGCCGAAGGGCGGACATTCAATTACCATTAAATTAACGTTCCGTGAAATCAAATTTCGCTTGGACCATGTGAAAATTCATACGTGCACAAGGTTGCAGAAGCAGTGAATCCGACCCATTATCTATTTGGCTCTGTTCCGAACATTCTATACGTTTTATTAACCGGTGCAATCTCATCCACGAGTTTCTCCCGTCCATGGATTTTACCTGTTAAGGGGTTAGGTGATTTTTCAATATCAAAATTTTTAAAAAGTCGTTCGTCGTACCGGAAGAGACAAAAATTTAGGAGGAAGTCCATCGTACAATGTGGTAATTCCAAACTGAAGGGAAAACTTATATTTACTATGATTTAAGGGTTGGTCAATCTTTAAATACGATTTTGCAAAAGTATAAATTTCGAAATGGTTCATACGGTTTTTCGAAATCCAATTAACTGATACATTTTCAATTTCCTTTAATTGTAGTTTAATCTTGACCGAATTTTTGTCTCGATATATTTTGAAAATCGATTATTAACAATGAGGACGTCATTTTTTCTCAAAATATCGCCAAATACATTTAAACAGTATTTTTTTTTTTTAATAATTATTAAATCGATCACGAAAAAGCTCGTGGAAGTTTTAGTTTATAACAAAAAAAATCTGGTCTTTTTTACTTCGGAACAATCGAGTGGCGAAAATATAGCAAAGTTTTAACCTTCTTTCATTAAAAACACTTTTAAAAAATAGTTCATAATACGCACAATATTTAAAACGGGTTTTACCTACATCGCGTTGAAATTTGAGCTCGATCGATGAACAAAATTTTGCATTCTTTAAGCGTACGCAAATCACGCATGTTTGCGAGTGTGTGCGGACGTACGTAAATACCAAATTGTCTTCACACAGTAGAAACAGTTAAATGCAGACAGCGCCATGCGTTAAAATAGATTTAGTCTGACAATGTGAAAATTCGTGCTTCTTCCACACCCCCCCCCCCCTCTCCCGGGCCTCGCTGGGTCTCTCTGGTTTTCCAGTAGTACGAGTAAGAGATTGTCAGCCACGATAGACGTGCCAAAAGCCTTTTGCTGCATTGGGTAATAAAATTACCTGAAATGGTCTTAATCCAATGGAATATCGGTTGGTACGATCGAAGTCACGGGTAATTAAGTGAATCCTAGTGGAACTTGATAGCAAAATTTGATCCTATGACTCCGAGTCGTTCGAGTCTCACGATTATATCGGGGATGATAGCGATGCCGCGTGGCTTTGATTCGATGATACGAACTATCGCATTTCTAATGGCTTTTTCCATCTCACCCCTTTTTCACTCTCGATCTATATACAGGATCGGTAATTTGACCTATTCTATCGACAGGGTCATTCCAGAGGTCATTTGATACAAATTCAATCGTATTAGGGTGTGAAATGATTGGGGAGTACAAATCTGAGATTATTAATCATTTTTACATGAAGAATTTAAAAAAAAAAAAATGTATGTAAGTTTATGCCCAGAAAAGCAGGCGGGGTTTGCTAGCACGTATGTATAAATTTTCGTTCGACCATGGATTTTCTGTACCGGTAGTGCAACAGCGGAGCATCGAAAGATTTATAATCGAGGATTTATTTGCGTGACACGAATAGGGGTTTGAGGGGTATGAGATCTCTTGGAGGCTCGCCAAAAATTTTTCACTTGTTCGAGGCCATGAGACTGTGACACTGCAGGTTTCAATCTTATCGAAAGCGTTTCATCACCGAACATTTTTACGTTCCTCGAAATAGCTGGTTCGCCTTTTTTTTTTTTTTTTTTTTTTTTGGCAAGGGCTATTATGTTTTTTTACTGCACGCACTAAATTGCAAGCATTTTCGGGATAGAATTCTGCCACGAGGAGGAGAGATATATACGTAATTGGCAGAAGGGTTTAGGTTTGGAGAGAAAGAGAGATTGGGGGGGGGGGGAGAGTTGAGATAAGATCATAGGAATTTATTGAATACGTGCAGCGATCCTAATTGGACAACGATTCAATTCCATAAAAAATTCATTTACTTTCCGCCAGCGCGTACTTCCGTTAAATGTTTTTTTCAATTTATTTATTCCTCTTCAACCGTTCATTCTTCAAACCCCTTTTTGCAATATTGCATTCATATCAGTAACCGTGAATCGATTAAAAATGTAAACCACGGTTAAAGGCAATGGATGAATTTGTATGCATTTTTTCGTCCACTGCATCCCCCCCCCTCCCCCCCCAACGATACTTTCCCAACGATTATGAAAGCCAGCAGGTCGAGGGTGATACTTTGCATTCGTGATTTCCGGAGCTATACCTTCGGCTCATCCCCTCCATCTCTCATCGTCCATCCCTTTATCAATTAATCCAAAATCTCCCGAGAAGATTTCGCATATTTCGTCCGATTACCAAGCCCCACTTTTATTACCATCGAATGAATACATTGGATCCCCGTAATTTAAGCACTTTGAAACCCAATTTTTGCCAAATTTGTTTATAATCAATTATTTAATAATAGTTATTAACTATCAAACTTGATAGCTCCTTCGTTCAATAACCAGGCACGATATTGTTTATTATTTATTTAAAAGTCAAATGACGTCAATACTTTAATAAATAATCTCTTTGGTGTGTACAAGCCCGACATTCATGCATAATAGCTTCAGTGGATATCCGGGTGCCTGGTTATTGAACGAAGAAGGTATAAAGTTCGATAGTTAATAACTATTATTAAATAATCGATTATAAAAAAAATTTGACAAAAATTGGGTTTCGAACTGCTTAAATTTGGGGATCCGGACGGTTATAAAGTTCGTTTAAAGAAAAAGTTAATAAATTCTATCTGCAAAGCTGAAATGGATACCCTGGTACCTGGTCATTGGACGGTTAATATTGTATCGTCATTTTTTTTTTTTTTTTGAGTCCGCGAATGCAAAGTAACAAAACCGATGGTGCAGCATGATCTCACTCGACGGAGTGTAGGATTCAACGGTTGTTCAACCAGCCCTATCCATTAAACACATATCTTCCTGTAACCCCGACACCAGACCGGTTATTCACATTACTTCAGACTAGGCGACCGTTTTTGCATCCTCCACAGGCACGTCCTTTCCCTTGAAACCGTTTATCTATTCGTGCTCCAGCTCTTTTTTGTTTTATCGTCGCCTTTCCCTAATTTCCCGAGCTTCCATACATTCTCTTGCTCCGAAGGATCGTCGTGACATATTTGGTGATTAATCGTCAGCGGTCCACGTCCATCGTCATGAGTTTCGTCACGTTGTCTAGTGTCATCAGTCCCAATATTGCCTTTAGTATACGTCTCTGTTCGGGTTACCGTTTACAGATGAAATTCGTGTGTTCCGCGTCATCTTCGATTCTCGATAATAATAATAATAATTAAGAATAATAATAATAATAGTTATCAACTATTATTGCAACTATTAAATAATAACAATCTTCATTTTTATTACATTATAATTATTGAATAATACTTCAATACATATGGAAAAAGTAAATAGAATAATACCCTTTCACCCTCGATCTCAAAAAAAAAAGATAAATAAAACAAAATTGTCGTTCGCCACTGTCTTTTATTTGTCTTTTAGCTTCCGTGACTTCGTCGTTTCCACTCCGGCCATTCTCAAGAAGTTACAAAGAACGAGATAAAAAAAAATACACCGAAAAAAGAAATAAAGAAAAGAAATGAGGTCTTTTGGCTCGTGGCCTTTGTCACGTCCCGTTGGGACAATCACTTTTTGGCCGAGCGAAACGCGGATGTTCGCTGTATGTTCCTTGGCAAAAATCCAGTTGCTCACCCTGATAATATATATATATATACACACACAGAAATATTTTTAGACATATTCGTATCTCAATAGCGGACCCTCTCGACCGCACGAGAATGGAGAGTATTTTGCCCAGCCCATTCCGACACTTTCGTAGCATGAACGTACTATATTTGTTATTAAATTCGTAAGGCACGAGGACCTTTCCTTATACACGCGGAAAGTTGATTTCTGGGACATTGAATTTCAGGGACCGACCTTCCTTTAGCCAATGGCTGTCACGTTCAGACTCGTGTCGTTAAAATCACTTTCAAATAAAATGCAGCACGTATGAACCAACGTAGGTTCGAGGACCTGGCTCGAACTCAAGTCGAATGTCTCCAAAAAACAGATATTCTGGTAAATGCTCTTGGGTAGATAGAACCGCTTCGAAATCTATTCTCCACGAATTTACTGCGACTGTTTCGCCATTTTTTTTTTTTTGCTCTTTCGTAATTACATACCTTTTCGACATATATAGTCGCCGGGTGAGAAGAGGACCGGTCGTAGTCTAAGCACGAGCTCGCACAGGAAGCCAGCCTCGGTGTTCTGAAATATTTCGACCCTCCTCAGTGTGTCCAGATGAACGTTTATCGCTATCTCAGCTTTCAACTTGTCTGGAATATGAAAAAAATACGCTTATTTGAAGTAATAATAATGATAATAATAATATATAAAAAATAATCATTTATTTGTTTATGATATAATATTTTTTTATTTATTTAATTGTTTATTTATTTTTATTTTTATTTTAATTATTAATAATTATTATGTCCCAACTATAATATATAATTATTATTAATATACATTATAGTTTTATAGTTTTATTCTAATTATTCTAATTAATTAGAATAATTAGAATTTAAAAAATCTAATTCTAATTCTAAAATTCTAAAAAATTCTATAAAATTAGAATAATTAGAATAAATAATTAGAATAAAATAATTAATTAGAAAATTCTAATTAATAATTATAGTTTTATTCTATGTACACCTTTGCGGGTTTTTGCAATTCCTCTTTTCTTTCTTTTTTCCACTTGCTGTCCTTTTCATGGTTTTTAAAATTTTTTTTTACTTTTCCGCGTCCTCGGCGCAGGGTAAAAGATAGTAAATCCGACTTGCTACTCAGAATCACTCCTCGCTCAGTGACAGATCGAATTGTCACGTTAGAAGGGTAAACCGAACATGTGATTCTTGCTTCGTTGCTTTTATAAAGATACACCACGACGTTTATGCAATTACCAATTATGCTCGAGTTAATGGCCTGTCACTAAATCTAAATAAATAAATAATTCTTATTTCGGGGAATCGGAGCAGAGTAAAAAAGTGAAAACTTGAGGAAACTTTTGACATATGACAGGAAATCTTCGATTACAGTGATAGTTATGTTCAAGCTTAAAATTTATTTCAACAGCGTTTTCTCGTATACGATTTATAAGTTTATATTGATCGTATTTGAAAAATTCTACTTAAATCAATTGACAATAGTTTACATGGTTTTTTAGTTCCTAAGAATTGTTTCTTTTTTTGTCTCACAGTATTTCTAGGGCATAATAAATTTATCAATCAATCAATCCATCCCTCTCTCAATTCCTCCCTATTTCCCTTTCTCCCCTTCTCTCGGGCTTCACTTCCGCTTTATACATTCGGAGCTTAAGTGCAATGCTCGAGTAACATGACAGACTATCCTCGAATAGATGGAAAGTTTATAGAGCAGGAGGTGGTCTGGAAGAAGTGGAGTAGAAAAGGGAACTGAATGAGAACGAGACGTCACAGGAAATTGAGTCTGAGAATTATTCATTATAGTCGACCATCTTGTTCGTGATTAATGTTACCAATTTGTAAGCCTGTAGGAAAATCTAGCTGCGAACGATGAATCATCGACTCTGCGCAATTTCCGTGACGGGGAGTCTTCATATCTCACGAGCCATCCGTTTCGCGATTAACCGTCATCAATAAAACTTTGACAACTAGATATAAAGAAATAACAACCCAAAATAAAAACTCTTTTCCTTGATGCATTGTTTAATTGGAAAAAGGATATTGTATAAGAATCGCATTGACAACTTAATTAATTGAATTAGTAACTGAATTAATTAATTTAATGACATCAATTGATCGAGTAATCATAATTTCTTTTAGTTAATTCAAAGTTAGACACTCTACGATGACAGCTCAGTCCGTTTGACGTTGTAATTTTGAATATTTAGAACGTTGATACAAAGTTTGACATTTCCAAGACAGTAAACAAAAAAAGGCTTTTAGTAAAACTCAAAGCGATATAAACCGAATGTTGTTGAGGGTTGTCTAACCTTTCTAAAATATATATAAATATCTATATAAATAAAAAAGAATCGCTAAATTTAATAATAATTTTTATAATTCTTAAAAATAATTTAATAATTGTTTTAGCATTCTTTGATGTTCGAGAAAGGTTCCTATTCATCGAAAAATTGGAAAAATTTCCTGAAAAAACGTAAAAACGTTTAGTTTTTTAATACAAACTGTCATTTGATGTGGCAGACATAAATGATTGAAAAAGAAATTAATAAAAATAACATTATTATTGGATTGGCTGTTCACTCGCTATTTATCAAAGTTAGAGTTGACAGACTACTGATAAATAATTTTCCACAAAATATATTTTTTTTCAGCTAACAAATAAGTGCCCCGATTTCATGGTTTTTTTTAAATACTCGATCAGCAAAACCACCGCGCGCGTAAAGTTTGCAAATTTTACCGGGATGCGGAGCGAGCTTGCGTCAGTCGCTAAAAATTGTTATCCCCTAAGATAAACATTTTTACAGCGAGTGCCCTTTCCATTAAGTTGGGAGTGGGGGGCTCGAAGGGAGGGAGATCGGTAACAAGTGTGAATGGTAAACAACAGTGAGTAAACACTCTCGCGAAGAATGTGTGCGCGAACACGTACAGGTCATTATATAGAGAGTGATTTGGCGAGATATTGTATCTCCGGAAAATTTATTGATGTTTCGATACCATAGACGCCCTATATAGACCATATACACCATATACACCATAGACACCATATACACCATAGATCCACCATAGACACATCATGTACACCATAGAAACACCATGTACACCATAGAAACACCATGGACACCATAGATACACCATGTACGATCTATCGAAAAGAAAGAGGAGTAAAAAAGACAGAAGGGCGTAAGAGGCGGAGTCATGAAGATAACGGGTTTTCGATTCGTTCCAAAAAATTGAGACATTCATTTCGGCCTTTTCCAATTACAATAATTATAAAAAATCTTCATAATAATAATAAATTATGACCAAAAACTGTTTATCTATGTTTATTATTATTATTAATATTATTATTATTATTATTATTATTATTATTGTTGTCTTTTTATTTCGTGCATACACTCTTGCGGACTTTTGCATTTCTTCTTATTTTTCCGATTCCGATTTCCGAGGGTTTGGTGAAGCTGTGCGAAATCCGCCTCAGTACAGACAACCGTGTATTATTCTGATTCCACGGTGCACAGATTTTTCTCAAAGCAGGTATACTAAGGTCTCAGAAAAATCGACATCTCGATCACTGGTCGATACACCAAACGGTCACCACTCCCAATATAAGCCGCGCGTAACGCTGCTTAATTGCAGTGATCGTCGAAATCGCACACCAAACACCCAATGACCAGCACCGCTGAGCAATATTTGTAATAATTATACTCATCGAAATACAATGTCTTTAGAATAATTGGGTGTAGTTTCGAAAAGCCCATATCGCTCTTTTTTTTTATTAAAATTTTGTATCCTTATGTGTTTTTATTCACCCGATACAAATATGATGATTAAATTGACGTAAAATTTGATTTTCAACGTGAAAAATTGAAACAACGGTATATTAATTTTAAAATAATTGTTTTGTAGAAAAATTGTAGGTTATAGATAAATACATGTTTTATTTGTATACATTTTTTAAACAAAAATCGCAAAAAACACTTTTAACCTTTATATCTACCAAAAATCATTTAAATATGCAAATTGGCTGATAATGTCACCATATTTTAGGGACATACGTACCAAAAATACAAACAAAAAAAATCAAAGATCGAATGTACGTAAGTTGAGAAATTTTAAGTCACCTTACTTTTTGAACAAGCCTCGTACGTACCATTTTCCATACTGAATGGGATAAAACACCAAATGGGAAGTAACATACGTAGTGCATAAGAGAACAATGGGTAACGTTCACGAGGACATTCGTCGTGAGAAATCTCCATCTTCCAAAGACTTCGGTTATTCTTCGCTATACTGCCTCGAGCTTTACCAAGAACGAGTAAGAACATGTCACGTGGTGAGGGAGCTCGACGAAGAAATAATACACGATGAAACGAAGAAGCAGATAGAAAGAGAAAGAGAGAGGGAGAGAGAAAAGGAGATTAAAAAAACTCTTACAATGCCGATCGATATCAAAAGTCCGTGAGCGGATATCGAATGTAAGTCGATCGGGGTCTCCAGAAAGAGTCTCGAGTTCTCACTTCCCATTTTCACATCCCTTCAACCTTTTAGGTTGGGCATATATTTTATTGAAATATTCCGCGCGGTTCCACATTTTATTCGTCGTACGGGCGTACTTGTTTGCTCCTCTTTTAAACGAGCGAGCTGATTTTTGACTACTTATGACAAAAATTGACTTCGAGAACGTTGGCGTTCGGGCTATCATTCCGGTCATTTTTAATGGCTCACTATTCTCGTACTTAATACGAATGAGATTACTTTTTCATCGTATAAGAAAAAAAAAAAGTGATTTCGAGGACATTGGAATTCAAGGACCGTTTGAATGGCTCGTTGTCTTTGTACTCAATGTGGTTATGTTGACTTCTCGATTGTATATGGAGAAAAATTATTTCGAGGACATCGTACATTTCTCACAAACGCTTTTTTTTTTTGCTGTATTAATAAATAATTAATTTTTCCATTTCATGGCAATCGAGTCAGACCTCGTTTACTAAATGTTTTTTTGGGGTTTGAAGTCGAAACTGAAATTCATTTAATCTCATCCCATCAACTTTGATCGTACTCGCAAATAATCTTTCGGTTGTCGATTTATTTGAGGTTATGGAAAAAACATAACGCGATGGGGTTAAAAAAGCTTCAAATTGGATTTCAAAGTTGAGGAATTTAAAACTAAGACCTATTGAGGGTTATACAGAGTCCATGTTAGATATAAATGTTGTTATCACTATTGATGTTTAAAATTGAAGATTAAATATTTTTTAATATTTTTTTAACGAAGTTACAACGGGTATGACCTTATTAGGAATAGTGGTCCGAATAAGGCCTAGAAAACGCTTTTTTAAAAAAAGCTTACAGTTAATACTGAACATTGTTTTATCAACCAAAATGATTTATGAACCAAAATGAACAAAAATACGTTGATTAGTTAATAAATGATTGAATATGGTATACACGAGTACAAACCAAGCATAAATGATTGCAAAAAAAAATTGCATCCCTTAATGTTGATTGCCAACGTGAGTTTGCAAATATGGAAAATTTGTTGGTCGTCGTTAAAATCTTTAGTGGCCGCATTGGTAGTGACGGCTGTTCAAACGATTCGTCGGTTAACGGTAGAGTTCTTCGAGTAGGAAATGACATCAGCTCTTTTTTTTATATAAGTTCTGCGATCCTGTGCATGCCATCCTTATTCGTTATCTTGACTCGGCGTTTATGTCGGGATCTCCCGCCTCGGTCATAAAATTCTCCACTAATATCAAACTTATATAATATCAAGGGAGTGGTAAAGATGTTCCAAGGGTTTTATAGGGTGCAGTAAATATTTTCAAACTATCGCACAATTTTTAGTGTCGTTCACCGCGAAAAAAGTGGAAAATATGGTTATATTGAGAATGTTTCCCTTAATGACAATCGTATTTCATTTTCTTGTCGATATTGCATTGTTTCTGAAAAAAAAAAACATTAAAATAAGCTAGACTTAAAAAAAATTAATTCAAAATTAAATTTAGTAAGGTTGAATAGAGGTTAATTTCGATAAGTTTTTTTTTTATTACGTTAACTATGGCAAAAGTTTGAATTTACCTTTCGAATGTTGCGATAGAATGAATTTTTATTTATTATGCAAAAGTATAAGAGAATTATTGAAAAAAATCATTTTTACAAGCGAATTTCATTTTTTACGAAAAAAAAATGAGAGAATGGTCGATTTATTTATATTTGTTGTGATGATTTGTGTCATTTGGCACATTTGTTTTATAAACAGCGCTATTTGAGATAATCATTTAATGTAAACAAATAATTTAATATTTATAATTATCGAAGTACGATATAATCACGTGCATATATATTCATTTTTTTCATTGTTATTTCTTTCATTCCATATACACCCTTGCGCGATTTTATATTTCCTTCTATCATTCCTGTTTCCTCTGTTTTTTTTTTTTTACTTTTTTTGATTTTCCACTTTTATGTAACCTGGTTTCTCCGTTGCCACATTCGATTTATGCTACGCTATACCGCATTTGCTAAGGACACTGGGAAACTGTAGAAAACCCATACTGGAATAGACGACCTTGTACTCTTATGATTCCTTGGTATACTGGTTTTTTGTTGAATTATGTACAGCAAGGACTCAGAAAAATCCGCCTCCAGCTTACTGTTTGATATGCCAGCCAAAGCACGGCTGAGTGGTTACCCCATCATATATCAGCCGTGCGTAGCGCTACTTAAGAGGGGGCGATACAACCCCCCCCCCCCCCCGCCCGATCCGTCCGCCGATCTCAGTAATAGATTCCCACGGATTTCTGAAATGGCTTATCAGGATTTCACGAAATTTGGCCAGACAATATGAAATTCATAGACGAACGGCTGTCTACTCCCCAAATTTCTCAAATCGAAAAAAAATTGCAGTTTGTATTACCACAAAGAAAAAAAAAAAACAAAAAGTAGAACAAAAAACAAACGGAAAAGGAAAAAAAGAATCGCTACGGCTCAATTCACATTTTCGCACGGGTGCTCGATGCTTACCGCCGAGATTTATCGGTTCAGCATCATGCTTGTCGCAATTTTGGAAATTTCTCGAATGTCAACAGAATTGAGAAGCGTGAGGTCAGAAGGCAGCAGCACCTCTCTTACCAGATCCCGGTAAGGATCTTTTTGGGTACGATCAATAAGGGATTCTATAACGAGCGGGTAGGTAATGTAGGGAGTCCTATTGACGGTTGGAAATGGGCTAATAGAGCTCCGCTCTATCGTTGGCATTATCCGGGCTGGGCGATGGATGGCAGCAGCGTGACGCTGAGGGTTCGTTTCGCGACGATACGGCTGTCTCTCTTTCTCTCTCTTTCTCATACCGCTGCTCGGAAAGCAATATCCGCAGCGTGGCGCTGTGTGGCTTGGCGGGGGCTGACGGGGACTGGCCAACTGCCGGCTTGGCGCCTCCACGGTATCGCTGCTCCCAGCGGTGGAACTGTAGGCTTGATAGCGGGAGAAGTGAAAGGCGGCGGATCCCCGATGGGGGATTGACGGGTGACGGCGGCTGTGCTCCAAGGACGGCTGCTGCCTCCCACTCCGTCGAATCTTCTCAAGCGGCGGAGGGGCGCGCTGGCAGCTTGCTCAAGAAGAAAAAGAGGAATGCTGCTGGGGCTGGGGCGCGATGTTCTGGTGGATCCCCCGATTAGACGATGGCTGGGCTTATACTATTTTTCAAATTGTTTCGGGCCTTGCGGGACCACATATTTTCGCGAGTTTTATGGATGGGTCTAGGAGGAGGGGGGGGATTGCTGTGCGCGATGGGAAGGGATTTTAACGGGGCTTAGCTAGTGGCCGGTAGTAGATATATGTGACGTAACGTCAGAACTTATATATACTCGTAATTAATATTTTGATTTAATATTTATTTGCGGATGATTGTTTATTGATTATCAATTTATAAATATTAGCCGTGATAATTATTAACTATTTACTATAGCATTTCGTAAATTAATTTTTTTAAATAAAAAATCCATAACTTTGATATTCATTCATCAAAGTATAAACTTTGACGAATGAATATCAAAGTTATGGAAATAATTCCTACCTAGTTTATTTCCTATTATTTCCTAGATTTTTTTTTAAATATTCATGACAAAAAAACTCACCGGGAAGACAGCTGACGGCTTTTTCCTCGTCGGAGCATTTTTGCGTCAGCCACAAATAGTCGAACCACTTGATCACCTTCACTTGAAGATGATTCGGCACCCTCCTCATTCTCATGTACGTTTTAACCCCGTCCAGCTTGGCTGTAATCATAAAAATCGTCATTTAGATTCCCAAGACCCTCCATTATTAATTCCTCCAATTCATAATGCCTATTTTTTTTTTTATAGAAGACGAGCGATAAGGAAATTAAAAAAGAATGGTCTTGTTCGTAACTCAAACATTGACTATCCTGTCAGTGAGGATCGAGTAACCAGTTCCTATTAGAGGAACTGAGTATTAACGTCGATAGTTAGTCTCGCCCAATGTTTAAACGACAATTATTAAATTCAATGAAACTTGGTCGTGTGCCTTTCAAACAAAGATTCAATCACTCGTAGGCTTTTTTCTTTGAATTTCAAATTTATACTGACAGTATAAATTTACTTGAAAATCTCCAAGACCGTAAAACCCTTTTTTTCAACGTACAAAGACTTTTCACTATATCTTCAAGCAGGTAAAAAAAGCTTATCTAACTTTTTGTAAGAGTACTTCTAAAAGGTTTTTAAACGCTTCATCCTTATCGTCCAAACCATTTAAAATCCTTGAAAAATCTAAAAAAAGGATTCAAAAAGTTTTTGGAAACTCCTGATGTTTTAAAGCTTTGTTTCGAAGCTTTTCGAAGCCGTTTTGCAAAAAAATGAAGTTTTGAAGCTTTGAAGCAGTTTTGCAAAAAACCACAGTTTCGAAAATTGCCATCAAAATGAAATAAAAAATCGATCAAGTTTTGGGAGTTATCAAAAATAGAGCTAAACATGAGGGCTTATTTTTTTGTCCGTGAAGATGAAAATAGTACCTCAGTCTGCACAGTTATATATGCACAGTTATCGATTTGCTGAGAAAAGCTTTCCGGCCCAACCTCGGAGGGAATTAGGGTCGTGACGACCAGACGGACATTAATGACGCAGTCCAGTAGGAAGTGAGAAAGGCACAAGAGACTGCCAAATGAAGTATTAGGGATGTGGAACGAGAAAACTAGGAAAGAGTGTGAAGAAGAGGTAGAAGAAGAGGTTAGACCACGCTAATCTTTTTCCCCTATACGATCTAAACTCTAATAACGACTTTAGTGTACATCACTCGTCTTGGCTGTTCGGCAACTGCAACCTTTTTTTCTTTCCACCTGTCTATTCTTCGGAGACACTGGCTGATGAAAAGCAATTAATTCGTTTGGTGAAGAACGATTCTGCCCTTAGAATTCATTTTTTTTTGACAAAACATGAAGAAAACTAGGTTTTGTTGGGACCATTTTGTGAAAATGTTGATTGGACACTCGACGATATAGTAGATCTAGTCCATGTTACTCTTTGAGTATTTGATCGATACCCGCTGAATCTTGAAATTAGTTGAAATTTGGACCCCTCTCATCCCCTGCTAGAAATATCTAATTTCCTCAGTCGCCAATCACGTGAGCACGTTATACCTAATTGATGAATATGATACGTTGCATTTTTTTTTTTTTTTATTTAGTTATGTAATTTCGATGTCTCTCGTGCCCGAGCTCATCAAGGAGAATGATCTTCTCGTGACGCCTTCCGACGGTGACGTCGAAATTCATTCGGCATTCAATTTCCGACACGGTTATGTCGGAACGCTGGACTATACGGAAACGTGACGTCGTTTCACATAGATTTATTCTGCTGATAGCTGCATTTCGTGCTGTAAAATCTTTTACGTTCACCATGAAAGTGTCCGTTGACCGGATTATACGACACCGGAATTTATCTCGCGTGATCTAAATTGAATTGATAAAATGTCGCATCCTAGATTATAAGGGATATATATAGATTTGATCACCCCCGACGTCGAGGAGCATTTGTCTGGGCCAATACATGGATGGGTGAACGCTCGGTCGTAGCTCGACTATCAAGACGCTACTTTCACTTCCGGTGATGCGAATGCGACTGAGAGTGAAAATATAGTTTGTTATCGGTGCAAGAATTAGCCAGTTTCCCTGTGCCCTCCTGCTCGCTCGAAAAATTGGTACAAATTCCCATGTTTTGTGTGAAATATTCGTCGAGCAGCAATTTTGACGATGTAAAATTTATCAATTGATCGATATTCGTATAATTGACATTTCGAACCATTTTTCAACCCCTGTTGACTAACGCCATTGACTCGTGCATTAATGTTCTACCCATCGCTCGAACTCTTCGCCTCCTGGAATCCTATGTCCAACCCGTTAATTTGATTGGCAGCTAGTGAAAATGAATTTTGAACGAAACAATCGGTTGCAACAATTTTCTCTCTCCGCGCACTTCTCTTGCCACTTTTACACCTCCGAGTGACGATGGGAAATTGAGCTGTGAAAACACTCATCCGGAATAATCACTTTTAGTCATTTTCAAAATCATTTATCAGTTTCACTTTGGAAAGGAACGATATAGATTTTTGTCCTAGAATGGACTGACGCGTTAAAATGTTTATCTTTTTTCGATTCATTTCTGAATTGGATTTGATTACTGGCATTACCAAAAATCTGAGTTATTAAAGAAAAAATAATTTTGTTGAAATGAGGAAAACGAGTACAAAATAGATATTTGAACCTTCAGTAGTAAGTACATTAACAAAGTAGTGTATCCAATTAAAAAAAAATTAATAGTCGATAACACCAAAGCAGTTATAAATAATCTAGTTTGAAATTTCTACCCTTAATCCTTTTGTGAATTAACTGCTTACACTAATTACACATAATGAACCTATTTAATTTTAATTCATAACTTAATTTTATCAAATCTGATTAACAATATGAATAAACCGTTCATTATAAGCCTTCAATAAATTAACATCTACGTAAACTCTTACTCTTTAATTTGAATTTCAAATTAAACTTTAATTGGACCCTTAAATTAAAAGTTAATTAATTAAAATGTTAAATTAGGTGTTAATTCACAATATTAATGTCGAATCATTTAGCTTGATTTATTTAAAATAAAAATGAGATATTTTTCCTAACACATTACTAATCGATTGAATTAATAATAATGTTTCAATTAATAATAATAATTGATTAACAATGAATAATAATAATTAACAATAACAATCAACCATTATCAATTAATAATAATAATTACAATCAATAATAATAATAACAGTAGTAATAATTCATAAAAAAATGTATTAAAAAATTGATAATTTTTCAATTGAAAGGGAATAATGTATTTTCCAGTAGACTAACCCCTTAATTGTTTTACTTCATTTTCTGACAAATTTTTTCATGTTTTTGCCGGGATATTTCGCGGTAAAAATATTTTGGCCAAAGAAGAACACGGACGATCTGAGAAACGGTAACAGGCTTTCTGATACAACGGCAATAATATCTCGGTCTCTTTGGTCCTCGTTTTGCCGCCGAAAGCTTACAATACCCCGGGAAATTGCAGTGATTACCAAGGCTTTGTTTGAAAATGCTCTGGGCGCTTTCCTTAACGAAGGGAATGAACACACATTCACGTACATTACATACTCGTCTCCGCATCCCCAACGTAAACACACATATAGACAATAGACAGGGTGTAAAAAAGGAAAAAAGCTTTGGGAGTCATTGACACGGGGTGGTGTATACGTTCAACTCGAAAGGGGCCACCACTGCGATTCCGGATTCCCCGTACCATTTTTTCGCTCTCTCCCTCTCTCTCTCTCTCTCTCTCTAATAAACCATGAGAATACAAAGCCCGTTGTTCGCTAACGGTAAATTCGGTTCGCACGCTATTGCTTCACAGTCCAAAGAATTTCGCATTGCTCACTTCGAATTTTCACTAACGCCATTAAGGATGTTCCTACGTTATACGAATTTGAAGATTAATTGTTTCAATATTTGTACGAACCTTCTTCATAATCATACTTTCTAATCATAATTAATAATCATACTTTCAGTTAAATTTGAGAATGTTTGACCGTTTAGAAATCGTGATATTTGTTGTGAAAAAAAAATCGTATTTTTTCATAACTAGGATGTTATGAAAAAATACGTTTTTTTCTTCTTTAAAAAAAACTTCTTTTTTCATAACTTTTCATAACTACTAAAAATCGTTAATTAAACACGAGGTCTTATATCTCGATTACCAAACGATTAAACCTTTTCAAATTTTTTATACATTATAATATTAGGCTCAAGAAGATTCACGTAATTTTTCAAACAATTATTATCCAAAAATTGTATTTCATGATTTTGCCATTACTTTCTATACAGATCGCCCACCAGATAAGTTTCAAATAAATAAATAAAAATTTGTGCGAAACCCCAGTGCTTTACTCTAATGGAAAGACGTGCCTCTAAACTCGCTTTGTTTACTATTTGAATAACATGGGAATTTCATTCTATTTAAGTCAATATTTTTTGGAAGTGATTCTAAAAATTAAAAACAAATATTATTCATACAAATCTATTCGTAATAGATATACCTACATGTACATTTTTTTACAACGCGTTATCACACCTCTTTCGCATCCTACCTCCTTCATATTATACACGACACCAAATACACAGCAACTTAATTACCTGCTTGGTACTTTACAGTAGCTCAATAAAAGACATTTTTATTTGTGTCATAAGCTTGAAAAAAAAAATCATTGTAAATTGTACAACAAACAGGTAGTGAAATTTAAACACGATTTTTTTTAAACATATGTTCTTTTTTTTTTTAATTTTAATTTCATTAATTTTTCCACCGAAATTTCCGACCTCCCTGGCTCAATAAAACTAAAATACTTCCGTAAAAAAAAAAAAAAACAAATCCTACATGCCGAAGTAGAAAACCGATCCGAATATATTCTGTCAAAATGTGGAAATAATTTATTAAGTCGTTACCGGCTTTTTTTGTCATCGCCGGCCATTTAAATCGCCCATAATTTTAGCAACTTTTCGAACATCGTAATAAATTTTATATAAATTACTCTCAAGATTGTAAACTTAAGGTGAGCGAAAGAAAAAGTTTCTAAACAAATGTTATTCGAATCAACCCCCTTAAAGAAGTCGAATGAATGGGAATCCTTTTAATAAAAACAGTGCTTCTGCTTGACGAGTTAATCGTTCGAACGCGATACGTGACGCACGTCCAACAGGATCAATCGTCCCATCAGGAGTCTCGATAAAAAAAAAAGGGAAGAAAAGCTGGCCCGAGTAAATAACACCAAAGTTCAATTCCTCGCGTCGCAACAGGAGGAAGATATCAATTGAAGGTAGCTCGCAGAAACGGTTCGTCCCGGATGTGAGAAAAAGTTGTGTACTCGTATGGAAGATTGTCGGGTTGACGTTGAAAGCGAATAGCCTCTTCACCGTGGTAACTGTTCGCGAATAAACTCCAAAAACTCTTCATCTCTTTCTCTCCTTCCTCTCTCTCTCTCTCTCTTTCTCGAACGTTGCAATTTAAACTTTTCCGTTTTTCTTGGCTTACACTTTTCGAACCTGGACGGGAAAGGCGAACGAACGGCTTCATTGCTCTCTTCGTCAATGATGAAAAATGTGTGAGATAAGAAAGGGAGAGGGGGGGGGGGGTTTGGGAGCAGAGAGAACTAGAGGAACGATACAAATGGTGTATTGTTTGAAGAAGATTAAAAACGCTCGAAGACTCCCATTTTTCTTCAACGATTGGTTCATAAAATGGTTGTAATTAAACGACGTATTTTTTTAAAAGGTGCCTGACTCGTATAAAATACAGTGCCTGATAAAGCCCGCGTTTCAAACATCAAAAACTGAAAAGTCAATCGAATTGAGTTCTCATCGTCGAGTGTCTAAAATTGATTGGCCGTAATTACCGTAGCAACTGCCGCGCTGTGGCGAACCCAAACAAATTTGCAGAAGGGAGCGCGTGCGATTACAATTAGACGATTATTAAATTTCGACGTATTAAAACTTTCGGAAATAAAAAGAGATTTCAATATTACTTAGTGAATCTTTATTCTAAAATGATATGTAGTGGTTTATCAGCACTATACGTGTTGTTATAAAAATTTGAGTTTAAAATTGAAGATTGTAAATTAAAATTTTTTTTTTTACGAAGTTAAAACATGTATGGCCTTGTTAAGAAACAGTGATCTGAATAAGGTCCAGAAAACGTTTTTTTTTTCAAAAAAGCCTATAGTTAATAGTGAACATTGTTTTCTGAACCAAATTATTATTAATACGTTGATTATTGAATAAATGATTGAATAAACATGTTTGTTTTATTTCAATATTCATAGTTTTTTTTGTACTTAAAAACAAATAAGATGGGCCTTATATGGGTCAGGTACCTTATGTGTATAGATGTGGGGAAGTTTTGTTAAGAGACAAAAGGTCACGCAAAGTACAATGGATGGGTTTACAGGTGACGAAGCCGGAAGCTGGCAAAGAATGTATATCCCCAGGAGCTACCAGCAATACTTTCAAACCAATATGCCACACTGTAAAAGATGCAGGAAACCAAAGAGAAAAGAGGAAAAGATTTTTCTTTTCGAAAGAGCCTCAGGCTGATGCTTGTCAATAATGGAAGCCGTTGTGAAGTTGAAAAATCGAGACGACAATAATCAACTTGTCAAACATTTTTACAAATACTTTCAGAATATGATAAACAATCTGACGTATTCCGGGAGTTAGAACGCGAGAAATGAAAATCGGATAACGAATTGTTATTTGTAACACTGATTTCAATGGATTTGAATCCAAGTCGTGTCTAAGAGAGTCCAAGATTTTGTCCAAGATTTGGAAAACTTGAATTCGTGACTGATCGTCATTGAAACGAGACTATTTTATTCAGCTTACTGCCCATACTTGAAGAGAGAGAGAGAGAGAGAGAAAGATGATGATGATGATGATGATATTTTTTATTATGCCCAATTCAAAGATTTTCGGGCAAAAAAGAAATAGTAATATAAACATAAAAAACTCAAACACTAAGTTAGCAGAATAAAAGTAAAAATAATACAAAAATAACAATAAGAAGAATAAAACAATAATAATAATAATATTGATAATTATAACTAAAAACATAATAATAATGTTAACAACAATGAAAAAAACGAGAATTGCGAAAAACTGGGAGCTAAGAAACCAAACAAAAGAAAATAATCCGAAAACCCTAATAAAATAATGGAGAAAAAATAATAAAAAAAGATAAAACCAAAAAAAAGAGAGAGGGATAGTGTGCACGTCCTCGACACTCTTCCTCACAAGTATCGGAGGTTAGGATAATAAATTAATGCTTGCAGTACTTGGATGACGAAAAAGAAGAACAGGACTGGATGAGACAAAAGGCCACCAAGGAGCAGAGTATTCTGTATCTGTGGAACGTTTTCCGCGTTCAGTGAGGAAACCCCTAAGGACGGCTTGAATACCAATGTCCGCGATGGGACGAAAGATTTTCTTTCTCCGTTTCTCTTTTTTCCAATCTTGGACTTTTTCCGTTTCTCTTTTGAGCCTCAGCCACTGGTTAAGATGTTCAAGAGACGAAAGTGCGGAAAATGGATGTAGGGTGAGAATGAGGATGAGGGACCTGAGGGGAGGTTCAGACTCGACTACGTTTGTTATTTCCTTCGGGAGGTAGCAGGCTAAACTCACTTCCTATACGTGTGCAGTGCAGGGAACGGCTTGTTGAACAGAACCCTTTGAAAGACTGTCTTATGCCACCTAGAGGATTAAAGGACAAAGAGCTAAGCTCACCCGAAGGTCTTCTTTCTCCACTTGACAAATAAGACGCTTCCCGTAACTTCTTACTTCTCCATAGGAAAGTCTTCAACATACTAAAACCGTTGGTTCGGTGGGAAAGTCGTTTTTTCGAAAGATTTTCAATTTTTGTTATTGAAATTTCGCCCTGAGGATGCCACGAAGTAGCGAATGAATAATAGACGTAAACATCTACAAATGGAAGATTTCTCAGTGTTTCTCGTACTCCTTACGAATTTTTACCACCTGTAAAAATTTCTAAATACGACGATCAGTACGACAGCATTCGACACTGATGATCCTATTCAGATTCAATTTATTCAATCCATTCAGTGTCAGTTGGTCTTTCCTGGTCCACATCTTCAGCTTCTTCATCTTTATCACCTGAAAATCCTAACCCATATTCATTCCCCGGTCGTTGGAAGTCACCTAAATGACGATTAATGTAAACGCTTTCAATACCGATGATCAATTTCGCCCGTCCGACATTCGATCATCGAGGTCTCATTGCATAACCTGATTCTCACGAAATTGCTTTCTCCAGCTGGGCAATGACGATTAAGTTGGCTAAACATTCAAGGCTTCAGTGCTGTACCATTTCGTTTTTCTCGTCAAAAGATCCTCACCAATACTTAGTCATCTCAACCTGCTTGGGTCTGTTCAGATAATAAAGATGATACAATGTAGTTAATGCAGAGGTCCAATCAGCAATCAATCTTTTTCGAACCCAAACGTTATCAAATGTACTCCAAGTGTTACCAAGCTTCAAAATTTGCTTTCAGTCGTGAAAGCGAGAAAAGCCTTTAGGTTAGACAAAACGTACAACGTTGATGAATATCAGACTGATAACCGTTCAAAACCCCAGTTCTACAAAAGTGTATTCCAAAGTCCACAGACCGCTTTCAAATCCATCATCCAAATTGCGGAAGATTCGTTATTTCTATGATATTTTAACGGATACAGTTGGAACAGTAATTGTTGTGAGAGAGTTGGAACGAAGCGGTAAATAGATAGATGGAAAGGGGCGAAATTACAAGGATGGTTGGGTCTTCGAAAGGCCCACGATTTTGTCGGGAGGTAGGACGGTAAACCCCGTGGTGTGTTAAAATGGAATTCTTCCGGCAGCATTCACGAGACGGATGGTGAAAGCGAGCGGTTGGGTCGGTATTTTCAACTGCCTCGCGCCGTAGTATTGACGCTGAGGTATCTCGAGATTCTAGGATCTGAAACACGTCATATCTATATTTGTGAAGGATATGGAAGCAGAGAGCCAGAAGAACGAAGAAAGGGTGTGAAATTTGTAGCACGACTCCGAAATATTATCTCTCCGTGATGGTGGTCGGTACTTGAAGGAAGAAGAAGAAGAAGAGAGGGATAGCGAGTGTGTACGAGGGAAAAAGGTTGATAATTCAATTAGCTATGAAATGGCACGTTGATCCTTTAATCCAAGACTCTAAGGCGGTATATACTCACATCTGTGCTCTACGTGCCAATATCAGTTTGAACCCGCACTACGACTTTCAATTTACGTGCTTTAATTCAACTGAATTCGGTCGTGATCCAGATAGTTTTTAGCTCCGGATTGTGGTGTCCAAATTTTTTACGATTATTTGGGCTGAGATTTCAATAGGGAGATAGCGCAATAATAGAAGGAACAAAGATTTCTAACTGCGTTCAGTCTCTATCAGGATTTGCCTCAAGACTTCAAGGACTGGAAAGGAATTTCCTGATTGGATCTTCCATCACGCGCTAATTACTCTTTCCCGTTGCGTGATGACATTGGATCAAAGAAGGTCCTCAATGACGTTTTTTATTATACACATTTCAATTTTCGTCATCCTGCTAATACACAGATTCAGAACTTTCGAAGTATATGGAGCATCAGTCTAGAAATCGAAGATCGATCTGTCCCTCCATCAGTTATTCCATTGGTCTTTTTGTGAACGAAAAATCGATTCGGAATTCTCTTCTGACCGCAATCTGTGTCAACGAGACAAGCTTGCGAATCGACTTCAAAGAATGAATTCCCTGCTAGTCCTGGGTAACACATTCGTCTTGGTACCGTAAACAGAGTCACGTACCAAACAGCAACAAATATTTCACGAAGGACTGATCGAAACCCTTCGACATTGTGGACTTTCCGCGACTTCATTTCACATGCCGGATCCGTTGTTTGTTCTCACTTGCGAAAAGGGAAATTGGCTGGGGATTTTGTACCTTCGACGATATCTCGTACACTACATACTGTTTTTGGTAACCTTCTCTTCGACACGATGAGAAAATTGTGCTCAAATTTGCGAAACGTTTTAAACCGCGATTTCTCAAAAATGAAACAGTTTCATCCAAAATGGCGACTGGGAGGTCCACGGTGTCATCGTCTTGAATGCACACAGGAAATTAATAACAAATATTACTATTTGTCAAAAACAATTATTACTATTTATTAATTTATCATTATTATTATTCATAATCAATTATCACATTATTCTTCTGATAACTATTAACGTTCTAATAATGATAAATATTATTTAAAATATTTTATTATTCTCCGCTTTTCCAAGGTATACCCTTGCGGGTTTTCACATTGGAAAAGTGGAGAATCCGAGCCGCCCGACTGTTACGTTTTCACATCATTATCATTCGTTTCGTAAATCACGTGATTATAATTGCACGGAGTGCGCAGCAACATGAAAGCTTTCGAGTAATTGAAGTCTGGTCCGTGATAATACAACGTCCGTTCCACACCGGAAATAAATGCGAGTACTTCATTTTTTTCAACGAGAGGAAGGGAAAAAATATCGCCGTATACGTCACGATAATATAGATGCCTCATATGACGCACTCGAATAATCGCGTCCGTTCCGCCTGGTTCGTAATGCGTTTCTCCCTCTCATCCTACCCCGAAGAGACTCATCGGTAATTCGTTCATTGAACTTTCTCGTGCCGAGGCTTCGGCTATTAATAAAACTGGAGGGTTCGCAGTGTCTGACACGATCGGTATTTTGCGCAATGCCGGTCATTGATTTTTCATTTATTATCTGAGAAGAACGGTCTTCGAACTTGAACTCGGAAGACTCGTGGGCGAATCTGCGAAGGCGAGATCGTCGGATCATAATCATTGGTGGATTTTCGAAAGGTAGTGTGAAAGAATCAAGTTTTGGACGTAGTAGTAGATCAGCTCTGCGCCAAGAGGAACAAATATTACTGCATCCCCCCCCCCCCCCCCCCCCCCGCCCCCCGCCCCCCCGCGATTTTCAACATTTACTGTAAGAGATTTCCACTGCTACCGTATTCCAATTACAGTAATTACAATTACAATATTCCAATGTCAAAAAAAAATCATACTGTTCAATAACAGTAATTCCAATGACAGAAAAAATCATACTGTCCAATTACAGTAATTATAATTACAATATTCCAATGTCAGACAAAATAATACTCAATTACAGTAATTACAATTACAATATTCCAATGTCAAAAAAAATAATACTCAATTACAGTAATTACAATTACAATATTCCAATTTCAGAAAAAATCATACTGTTCAATTACAGTAATTATTGTAATTGGAATAAGCTTCCAGTGAAAATCTCTTACGGTGAATGTTAAAAAGAATTCTAGATATCGTAAGTGCTTACCAAGATCATTTGAGAGAAAGCTTAGGCAACGTAAGTCAGTTTGGCGAGGTACGTGTAATGGATGTGCTGCTCGTATTTATAACGAAAAAATGATACATTTATGAGTGGATCATGAAATGTTCATCAGCATCGTGGTTCTCAAATGTGGAAATACTTTAAGACGTTCACTTGGTCTTAAAGATTACCAGCTGTAGGATGGAAAATTTTGTTTTTTTTTTATTCGAGCGTAAAAGATTAATTAAGGAATAAGTTTGTCCGAGTAACGTCAATCAACATACGATTTACTTGAAACAATTGATTTAACTAGTGTTATATGTAATTTCTTCTACATTATATCGTTACTCCAATGAGTGATTGTCTAGACTGCGCTCAGTGAAGGCATTATGTACACATGGGCCCCAACAATTATAGTAAAAATTCGAGGCCACTCACAATCCAAAAAACACTAAGAAGACATTCCTTTTTATCGGTGGAATACCCCAAAATCCCCGAAGAGTAAAAACATCCGAACACCTGAAAAGACAATCCCGGAGTAATGGCGACCACTCAAAAAGATCTAATTTCCACTAAAGACCAAGATATTCATTTCTATCATCCATCAACATTTGCAATTTTCCATTACCCTAATATATTATTGAAATTTCGAAAAAACCGATGACAGAGTTTATCCTAGTCACGACAGGAAGAACGCTCCATATAATCGTTAATCAGGACGTAATTGCGTCACCCAACGCAGAAACGAATGGCACACGTCACATCAACTGGTGGTACCGTGAGCTTTACTTTTTGTCGTTTCCTTTTCTGTTTGTTTTTTTTTTCTTTTTCATTTTCCCCTGGACCTCTTCACCCTTTCGTCTTCCAACTCAATCTCCTTCATCGTCTCTTCGGTCGCGAGAGTTCGCCGTCGGCGACCACCATCCCTACTTTTCTCCTCCGGCCCTTTCACCCATTCCGCTGGCAACTCTCTTTTTTTTTTACGCCGTTCTCCTCTCGCCACCATATCCCGGCGTGACTAAAAATAGAACGGAACCGCTGACGTCATCGATCTGTTGTCGCAACGCGGGGTGGAGGACAGGACAGAACAGGGACCGGACAAAACTAATACGTCCCTGGAAACGCCGGGGGTAGCCCGGGTTGGGAAACCAACCAAGCTTTTGCGCAGAGTCAGTGAGAAATTGATTGACCTTTGTGTGTGCGTGTGTGTTCGTCTCTGAGTGCGTGTAGATGGGAAGGGTGAGAGACACCCGGTCCCGAATGCTTTTCTGTATTAATAAACAAGTACCTGGATGACTGATGGCAATACACGTCAAAGAGGAACGATCCCAATGTTTGCGTCGTTGGAACGCCACCGAAGTGGATTTTTGTCTCAACGGTCAACTTCTCGTTTGACTGTTTGACCTACGGAAGTTCCTCAATCGCTTTATTGAGGATCCTCGTTGCGAATCTGCGGTTTCAATCTCGCCTAGGTTTTCTATGATGAAATATTTGCCAGGCGGTACTTCATCGTTGGATTTCGATGGTGGATGACTAGGGGGAACGGAGAATCGTGTTTTAGTTTACTAAAGTTGTTTCCGAAGACTGAAATGGCAACTGGAATTGGCATCAAAGTGCTAGAGCGATCAAAGTCTTCGATTGGGCTGATACAAAAATATGCTTTTTTGAAGAGAATGATATTTGGGTATGAGCTGCTTCCAAGAATCTAAAAAAATTCTTGGCCCGCAGGAGTTCAGAGTTCTCTCATCAAGCAGACGTTCATGGCTGCAGGTTTTTGGAGACTTTGAGGTTTTCGTGTCACAAGGCGGCATACGTTCATTGTAAAAATGTAGTCACGGATGTCAAGGAAATATCCATTTGGAGAGTGGCAGCTTTTTAGGATTTCCAAAGCTTAATCGACTGGGCCACCGTTTTTACAGCTTCGAGAAAATTGGAACAACCAATTTTTGGCCAATAACTATCAGTTTCTCCCTTGAATGACTGAATACCATTCGGTTTCATTAAAACCCCTAAACATTTCTTCAACCACAGCCACCCAACGCTCCTTAGTCGTTCAATAGAGTAGAATGAGTCACATATAGTTGGAAATAGAAAGACGGAAGGTTGTTTCATCATCAAAAATATACCGATTTTTTTTTTTTTTTTCAAATGAAAAAAAAAAAAATCAGTTTGGCTTTACCATTTTAAAGTACCGTTCATGTTTTCCATAACTTTACAAAATTTCGACTAAAGCTTCCGTAACTATTTGTAAAAATGTCGTTTTATTTTACAAACTTCATAGTTCATTCCTGACGTTCTCTTGTCTAGTTTACCACTAAAGTCCGTTAATAATTGATTCTCGATATCATGCGAAATAACTGGAAGGTCAACGGAAGTGTATGAAGGAACGAATAGTGAGAAGTTCGTGGGCGGTTGGGTTGGTGGAGGAATCGCTGGTAAAATCAGGAACTGAATAATTCATGCTACCATTTGGTTGGCTCGTGCATCAACCGCGGTCACGAGCGGAGTACATGTGAAGATAGCCAGCAGTTGGCATATGGAGGCTGAGCAGACGCGGCGAACGTAAACCGCGAAAAAAGCACCGGAGAGAGAGAAAGAGAGAGGGGTGAGGAGGTGTTGAGTGGTAGTAGAGGGAAACGGAAGGACGGTGGTAAGCAGGGGCGAGAAAGGGGAGAGCGAAAGAAAGAGAAAGGGGGGGGGAGATCGATAGAAAGACAGATATTTATTTAAAGTGCACTAGAATAGAGTATTATCAAGCACACAAACAGCTAGTGCATAATATTTTCCACATGTCTCTATACAATCAGAAAAAACGATAAAAATAAAGATACAGAACAGTGAAAATAAAGAAAAATCAAATCCACCGAATACCCACATCTGGATTACGAACAAACCCAAATATATAAATAAGAACATACCGATAAACTTAATACTATCCTAAAGCTTAATACTATTTGCATTAAGACTAGGGAAAACAAGAATAAAAGTATATAATTGGCTCAATACAATACAAGTACACAGAAGAAAATGATTATCAGTGTACACTCCACGTTAACACATTCCACATATACCGAAACGCCATGTATGAGGGCTGGACCCAAAAGTAACGAGAATTGGGTTGCGGTGAGGATGTACAGTGAGGAAACTCATTGTTCGACCTTGATTTTTTTCTGGTGTTTATTGGTGATGAATCGCGGTGTTATGGATACGACGCTGAAACAAAGCAGCAATCAAGCCAGTGAAAGACACCTGGCTCTCCTCTTCCCGAAAAAACTTGCCAATCGAAGTCAAACGTCAAGAAAATGCTGCTTTGTTTCAAACTGTTTGCTCAAACTTTGGATTGAGGGAGAATATCCAGAGGAAAAGAGCACATCTTTGGCGCACAACCGACTGGTTCTTTGATCATGACAACGCGCTGCTGAATTCTGAGTCACTGCTGACTGCGTTACTGGTAAAAAAAAATCACGGTGGAGAATAAAAATGCAGCGCAGTCAGCAAATGCAGAAACAGCTGAAGCTTAGACTAGAGTTCAGCAGAAATTGGAGCTTAGTGGGGAGCTCAGAGGTAGCCGTAACTTAGCCTGAGCAAGAACTCGTACTAAGCCTGGTGTTCATCATGAGTTCAGCAAAGCGGAGCTTAAGGCTCTTCAAGTTTCAACAATAAAAAAATTTCTCTTCGTTTGTTGGACGAAAAAAAAGGAAAATCAATTGGACCAATTGTTTTTTTCGCTCTACAAAATGGAGACCGTATGGATTTAGTCAACGATGATCTGCACGCATTAGTAGGATACGTAACGGATACAATATTCATTCAGTCAAGAAAAACTTCGAGCACGTTTGAGCACTCCAGCGAAACTGAGGATAAACCTCAGCTCAAGAATCGTGGTCGGAACCTGGTGTGTCCGGGTTGACGCTCACTCAAGCGGTTACTTTACCCCAGCCTTTAGAGCCAAACTTTTTTTCTCAACATGACGCGCGTTTGCTGGCCCGTGAAAGACCGTCTACATTCACCTTCCTTCGTACAGAGTCTCGAACGTTTCTCGATGAACTTCAAAGCCATTCGACGAGCACCTTTGATATCCCTTGCTTCGAAAAATGGAAAACAAAATAATGTCCAAAGAGACGTCGAGTTCTGAGGTCTTTGTTCAGGAGCCTGATCACGTTGAAATGTTTAACCGTCTCGCATTATCGCTGTCCATGACAATCTGTGATTTTGTTTGGGTTTTCATCAATGTTCCATGAGGAAGTGGGGAGGGAGACGATGAGAAGGACTATGGAGACAATATCAATTGTAACAATAAATATTGAAATCATTATTGAAATTATTGGAGTATAGAAATATTGGACATTTTGAAATATTGAAATATTGAATATTTATAAATATTTAAATATAGAATATTTATAAGTATTCAAATATTAAACATTATTTACATATTTTTAAAAATGTTTGAGCTATTATAAATTCATTTAAAGCGTTGGGGTCCAATCGTGGATTTACGTCTGGATCATGCCATACTTGTTTAGTCTTACAAATTTCTAATTTCATAATAAATTATTATTAAGGAAATACCTATTTGTCATATAAGGCAAGTTAGGATATTGATCTACAAAAAAAATTTTTTTTTGGCCAACAAAGTGCCTTGTTGGCCAAACGAAACGCGTGCCCACTTTTTCTCAACGCTTCCAGTGTTTCATAAACAGGAAATTTTTCCGATTTTTTACCGATTTTTTAATTTAAGCGTTAACTTTTTGTTTATAAAAAATGTTGTGATGTCAAAACGTTCCAAAAAAAATCTGAAAAATTTCGCGAGTGCCTTTCAGAGATAGTACAATAGTATAAAAAATCACGGGTTAAATCGGAGCGGTGACAGATAAGACCCAGGGCGAATGGGGATGAGTTCAGCCAACCCAAACAAACTCAAAGAATTTTTTGAAGATAATTGTTAGAAAAATAACGATATTATAATGTATACAAAATTTGGAAAGCTTTTACCGTTTGGCAAACGAGATATTCAGTGGTAAAAATCGCAACCTTAACTTGAGAAGCAACCTTAACTTAACCTTAACTTAACAACCTTAATTAACAAGCAACCTCAACTTAACAACCTTAATTGTTAGGAAGGTTGATATAAATTTTAAATGCTTAATCGGTAAATTCCTATAACGCAAGAACATCCTCAATCGCGCATACAGTTCGCAATAGTTTGTTGAGTATGAGGGTTTAATGGTCGTCGTACCCTGGGGGTATGGGAGCTTGTATCGCAGCGTGAGTAGCTCCCAGGGCTCGAAAATTCATCCTGCCCCAATAATGCTTATCGTAACATTAATAGCCCGCCCGACCCTACAGGGGTTTGACTCCTTGAATTTCTTGATTGCGATTCACCGATATGTCTCTAATGAATGAATAATTCGCATGATTGAGAAATGATAATTTATAATAATACGATGATAATAGGACGTTTAGATTTGTTTTGGTAATCGGACGTACATTGTGATTGACTTTGGTAATTAGACTGATAATTGCATTAAATTGGCTTTGGCAATTGGAACGACCAGTGCGATTTACTTTCATTAGATTAATTTCTCAGATTTCTCTTGACAATTAGGTTGATCGTACTACCTGAGATTCTCGCTTTGATAATTGAACGATCAATTCTAAATCGCATTGATAATTCGATTGATCCTTAAAATCTGCGTACGCAATTATATGAACCATGTAAAATATTGATTGATAATTAAATTGATTATTTCGTTTTTCTATCACAATTATATTGATTATTTCATTTTTCTATCACGATCAGATTGATTTTTCGGAATTGCTATAATGATAAGACAGGTCACGTTAATTTTCTACAACAATTATCATCTACGAATGCTTGGAACAATAAAATCGTTCATTAATCTTATTCTCGATAAGGTCTAACATTAATCATTCTATTTGATATTAATATCGATCATATTTCCTTCCACGATTACATAATTCATTCAGATAGTCTTTGATAACTTCCATGATTTATAAATTTCTGTTATTATCAAAATCAAAATAGTAACATGTTTTACGATAAATGCAACAAATAAAGCTCTGGTCCGGCTGCAGTCAAACTTCAGCTTCCGATGGAATTCCAGCTTCGGGCTTGAAAAAAATCTCGTCGTTAGCATTGTGCTACAAAAATGCAAATATTGATTCGCACGCTTGAAAAAACCGAGTAGCATCAATGACACGGATAGAATTTTTGGCCTGCTGCTTTGGTAATCCTACGCTAACTATACGAGCCCGCACCACGATGGGTTATTATTCCACGGGGTATTATTTCCAGGATAACAAATTGCCTCCATCATACAACAACACACACACACACACACATTCCAGTTTTCTCGCTCCAGTTTTCCATTCTCCAGTTCTTTTTATATTGTTATCCCGCCGTCTCTCTCTCTCTCGGCCATGAATTGGCTGCGCAAGTGAGCGGTTGTTACGGCCGCCTGAATAAGAGAGTCTGGCTTTGAATAACCGTATACGGAGCGCTAAATCACTTCCCGTCCAGCCAATTCGTCAAGGCTATAAATATTAACGGTTGAAGGTAGAAGTGAATGGAAGGATCGAAGCTGGAGAACACCAGGGCGTGGGTGAAAGATGAATGAGAAAGGGAGAGAGAAAGAGAAAGATAGACAGAGGAAATGTTGTTCCGACGGAAAAGATAAGAAAACCTCGAAAATCGTTGAATCTCTTGATGACGATACTGGACTCTAACGTCTCCAGAGACTACCAACGAAAGTCATCAGTTATCGCGAAACCGTGAAACGAGATGGAAGGCCCCCTCGTCTTGTTATGAACAACAGTAGTCTTTTCTGAGAAATTGACACCGATGATTATACAGAAAGCTGGCTTGACCTTGGCTGCCCTTGGGTGACCTTGGATGACCTTGGTTCTAACATATATTGCAGAGAACATCCCAGGATGTATACGCAGGGTGTTTCGAAAGTTATTGTCGTTCTTATTTTTAGGATGTTGACTTTTTACGCAAGTTTGCAAATTCGATTAAACTATTCAGACTACCGTCATGTTTTTTAACATTGTTAATTTATTCTACTATTACATAATACGATATTTATGCGTATATAGCTTCTATTATATAAAAATAATGATGATAAATAAATAATACAATACTTTTGACACTAAAAAAAGTTGTTTTCTCGTCTTTGGATGTAAGAGTTGAATTATCAATAATATATTGATAAAATCACGATGACGAATACAATAGTTCAGACGCTCAAAAGTTTGTTCCTTGTCTTTCTATCCCGGCGCACCAAGGCACTCATGGTCCGTAATAGATTTTTCCTTTTTTCACCACGATAAAAAATATTATTATTATTATTTAAAAATTATATGTTAACTATTAAAATTATTATTTTAAAAAATATGATAACAAATTATTATTTTATTATTATCTTTATTATTATTATTATTCCCTGCGTATCGCACTGGAGCGAAAATTTACCTAGCTTTATCGCCTAATTAGAAATCCGCGATTTTCGGAATTTCACGATTGCGTTTCCCATACCTTGATTCGTTTTATCGCGCACAAATTCGCGAAAACGATTGGCAAGAGTCCTGGGTATAGCTTTGGAAATATTCGAGTTTTCGATTAAAAATTCAGTGCGCGTATATGAAGGAAGGGAGTCAGGCCATTAAGAGGAGCCAGCTGGAGAATTATTCGATTCTGAGTATGCGATGCGTGGCAAAAAGGTATTTCTTTTTCTCCTCGTTTTGGAAAAACTTGCAGGACTCTCGAGTAAACCTTTTTGAATGGTCCCTCCCCTGTTCTCTCGTTCTTTCTCGTCAACGGAAATTTTTCATCTGTGAACGATCGATCGAGAATTCTTAATGTATTTTCCTCGCGAGACTACGAGAGTTCGGAATAGGGGATGAAAAAGAAATTCAAGTATGTACGTGTATAAAAGGATACGAATTTGTTTTACGATATTACTTTATGGATATTAGAAAATCGCGAAAATACGGGGAAATTTTTTCAAAAATGTTACAGTCATTCAGTGGTTATTGAAATATGAATCTAATACGGTCACTCATAGTAAAACGGTTGTTGCAAACGGTTGTAGAACAAATGGAACTGAAGTGTGGCAAATTCGGAAAATATTATTTCATCAAGATTCGGTTCATTAAGCATGTTCTTGCGTTATAGGAATTCCAAATTTGATTATTTAAAATTTTTATGAACCTTCTTAACAATCATACTCAACTGTGGGTAAAATTGGCGAAAGCTTGACCTTGGGTGACCTTGGGTGACCTTGGGTGACCTTGGATAACCTTGGTTCCAACATATATTGCTGAGAACATCGCAGGATGTATACGTCTAGAAATCGTGATATTTGTTGCAAAGAATCGTCTTTTTTATAACATCCTATAAGACCTCGTGTTAAAGTTGTAATTTTTACGACTGAATATCTCGGTTACCAAACGGTGAAACTTTTTCACATTTTTTATACAATGTAATATAACGCTCGAGAAAATTCGCGTAATTTTTCAATTATTTAAAAAAATTAATGTATCTGATGATTTTGCTATATTACTTCATATATACGATTGTGATTGGGACGCAAAAACATCCTCAAGCTACATTTGAAATAAATAGACAGCGATTAAGCGTTTGGCAGGTAATTTATGAAATAGCGAAATAAGTATTTTAACTATGAATTAATCAGCAATAATAGGAAAATTCAATATACAGAGTGAGGCACTAACTTTTGCCACCTTGAAAATCTCTGTAATTATCGACGTCAAAAAAAAAAAAACGGTTTGAAACAAAAGTTTCGAAGATATCGATTTCCAATTTTTAGATAACAATTTAGTGATATTTTAAATGTCTTGCGACGTTGTCCAACATTTCTGATCACTTTTATACTACCATTCACTGCCTCCGTCCTTCTACCCCTGGAGGTCGTTACGCTCATAAAGGTTTTCCGCCAAGTTGTTTATGAGATTGGCGCTAAACGCGGAAATTCCCCGCATCGTCGTGTGAAAGTGGTAATTAAAGTCAGGAAGAACACCCTCTCTGTTCCCTATTCTCCACGGGGAGAAAAAGCACCCTTTTTGCATTTATTTTTGTTTGGACTCTTTTTGCGCGAGCTTTCAAATTTGTTCTTCCCTCTTGAATGAAAAATCTCATATCGTTTAAAGCTTCAGTTCTTCGTAAAAAAAAACTTTATTTTCTTTGATCTTAACGCTCAGTAAAGTTCCACATAGCTTGATATTTTTCGTCGTTTATTTATCATAAGAATATTCACAGGAAAGCGTAAGTAGTTTTTAAGCCTTTCCCACCCTTGACAAAGAGCTGTTCATTGTTAAAAGATCGAAACAAAATCTCTGAATAAATGAATGACTACGTTTTCGAAATGTGGACAAAATTCTTCAGCAAAGACTAACTCCATTCACAATATTCACAGCGCGGCTGAAGTGGTCCAATTTTTCGACGATCAGGGAAAAAAGGTTCAATTTTGTTCCTAGGCTTTCTTGTCTTCTTAGGCCTAGGTTCCTAGGCTGTCTATCCGACAACCCAGCGGATCGGAGAAAACCCTTGATCACACTATCGACTCTTCGATCCCATTTTCCAAAAAAGGAAAAGTCAATAATTCTAATTACGGGGTAAACACCCTCCCCCATCCACGTTCTTTGCCTATCAGCTTCCCTTCAATGAAGCAAAGCTGGATCGAAGACATAATTGGAAAAAAGCAGCAATTTGAGATACAGGGGTAACTCCCATTATTTCTTGTCTGCTTCCACTCAATGAAAACAGTTTATTCAATAAAGACAGAGATGGAAACCAAACCAGCTGATTAAAGATGAAGTGGAGGATATCCCATCCACTTTCTTTGACTTTCTGTTTTCCCTCAATCGTGTCAGTTCCATCACAACAAGACAAGGAAAGTAGAAAGAATCAGCAATTTGAGATACCGGGGTGGATGAACCCTACCCCTCTCCCAAATGGATCCCTGATTTACATACCGTCGCTTTCTATCTAGGTCAGAGCTTGATAAGCTTCACTCGGGTTAAATCGAGCAGCGGTTTGACGTAGACCCAGCTATAGCGCACTCCGAGTCAATCTGCCAACTATACCAGGTTCGGTCATAGTGCGGTGGCGGTCGACGTTTAGTCTTCCATACAGTTATACGTTGTCTCAGGCTGGGCAATTACTAATCGTCGGTAAGACATGCCGTAGCAGTCCGGATAAGATTGGCTAGCCCGTAAAGTGACGTAAGGTTCGGATTTCGTGGTTAAAGGTTTCGGGAGTCATGGAGCGTTCGATGAATTGAAGGAATTATATCAGAGTCCGCCATACCAGCCGTCTTTATTGAAACCTCATTTTCATACTTTCGACCGGCTTCATCGACGCTGACGGCTCGTCGATGTACGAGCTTGGAGGAATGGCGGCATAGAGAGGGCGGAGGGGATGGGGGTGCTCCGCAAAAACTCGGGTGAAATTCAGCGTGCAATTTCAGTTCGACCTGTCGTTCTGAACGTTCGATAATATTTGCTTATCGTTAGGGAGAAAACGCGGAGGGAGGAAAATGGTCGATCCAACCGACTAGGATGGAACAGCGTATCGGTCAGGATTTTGGTAATCCCGGATAAACCCTGTTTGTTTGTGTATTTTGGCATCTTTGCAAATGGCAGTTTCAGGAGATTGACAGGTATCTTTGATCTGAGGGATTGTTGACCCTATAGATATTTGCAGATTGTGGCGTCATTCGGATGGCGCATCGCTCATTGAGATGACCTTTGCCCCATTGCTAAAGGTCATAGGAGGTCAAACTTTGCGAACCGGGAAACAGATTCTTCGCATTCTAGATTGCTTTTGGAAGGTCGTCAACAAAAATATTACAGGGCACCATGGAGAAACTCCAGAATGTCGCTATAGGCTGTGGAAACTCCAGAGTGTCATCAGCTAGGAACGGTAGAACAGTTTTGAGTAAAATGAAAATGAAGTCCCTCGATGGGACGATAAAGAATTTTGGATGGCACTAAAAACAAAAGATCCCTCGCATCCTAGATTGCATTCGGCGGTTCGGTCAACACTAATAGTACAGTTGTCCATTCACCACTGCGATAAGTCACTTTGCAGCAGACGCCAGCCAATCCAATTACATTTTCTATCCCAGTTCTCTTTCGAATCCGATCGAAGCAAAAGCCCACGACGAAAATTCAATTGACGTCAATTTGGAATCGCACGACTGTGGACACACGCAATACGACCGTAGTGATATATCGGTTGGAAAAAGAGGATTCAACTAGTCATATGAGAGCACTCGAAAAAAAAAAAAAAATCGTCGCCTTCAGCTTTGGCTCAGTTGCCGTAAAATAGACAAGTATAAATCCTTCAAACAAATCCAATATTTTTTTTGCCAGTTTGTTTGCTTATTCATCCAACGTTCCGATCTAATCGCGACAAACGCATCAACGCAAACAAAGGGTATTGCTTACTCGCCTCTTCTTCCTCCAACCTTCTACAAACGCTATTTTCCCATTTTCAAATCCCTCCATTTCCAAATGTTTGCTCGCAGTCCGAGCCACCCCTCCAAGCCTTTCCGGCCTTCACAGAAGGTGAAGGGCTACACCGAGACCGGCTCTCGTGACGAAGTTCTGCCCTCAATGATGGAAAACTCGAACCTGAAATGCGCGAGAGGGAATGGGAAAACAGCGTCAATATCCAGACCACAGATGGGCACGGGCTGTCGGACAAAATGATGGCCTGACTCGTCGTTGAGGATGACCCCGTATTTCGTTTGAAATATCGGTCCCAAATTCATTACAAGAATGACTTGACTTTTTATAAATAAATTTTCTTATCTCGAATTCTTCTTGTAAACACAAGAAGAATTCGAGATAAGAAATTTTATTTATAAAAGTCTTTAAAAGTCTTTATAATGCAACAAAAAACGATTTTTCGAAAATTTCACACTGAGACGATCCTTTAAGTAAAAAATAGATTTCACTTTTTCTAAATTCTCACTTCCATAAAAAAATGTATAAGCAAAAAGTTTTTTTTTCTTTGAATATTAACAAACGATCGTTTGTTAATGGGAAAATAGCGTTTGTTAATATTAAAAGACGGTTATTTGAAAACTATTTTGAGGATTGTCATTTCGTATTATTTTTCTGTTACTTTTTTCCTTTCTATAAATGGGAATTTCTATTTTGTTCTTCTAAAGTAGGAATTTGTATTCCTTCAAAATTTTCTTCCACTCCGCGAAAATTTGAAATTTTCATAAATCTATACAAAAAATACACAAATGTCTTTCCACACAATCTTTCACCTGATTGAGTCTCGTCAGAAGCCATTTTTTACGTTCTAATGACACGTCACTGAGGATTCAGATTTGAAAAAAGAAATAAAGTGAGAATTCTCATTGATGGACTTAAGTTTAAATTGATAAGAATTAATAAACTAAAACTTAAACTGATAAGATAAAGAATTGATAAGATAAAAACTGATAAGATAAAATTAACAAGATAAAAACTAATAAAATAAAAACTAATAAAAAAAAACTGCTGAGATAAAAACTGATAAGATAATATAAACTCAAACTTAAACTCATAAGAAACTGATAAATGAAAAATTCACCAGGCTATTTTGAGTAAGATTTCTCTCCAGTCGTCAGTTTCCAAAATCGCACGAAGAGATTATTACGAAGATGAGACATTCCTTCCTCGCGTAATTTCCTATAAAATATATGGACGTAACTATATCTCATGTCCCTCATCTTTACGATTCATCTCGCCACCCCTTCCATGGGCAGGGGAGGGGGGGGGCTCAGGTAACTCAATAATTCAAGACGAGACGATATATATCTAGTGAGAGGCTCGTGCCCACTGAGTGAATTCTGAAGCACGAAAGGTGTTGTGCACGAGGAGAGCCAATGGGTAAATCAGCTATTCGCTCTAGAAATTGAAATTTAACGCGGACCGCCGTGATGTCTGAGTGGTAATTTCGAATCGTAATACGTTATCAACACTCGCTTGCGCCTCTTCTCTCTCCGCGACGTCGAACATCACTTTTTTTTTCTTCCCTCGGTCCCGTGGCGAACGTGTTTTATTAATTCTTTTTTTTCGTGGTTAGCTCGAGTTTTCAAAGTAGATTTATCATCTAAGAAAAACGTGATGGATATGATATCGAGTTATCTTGAAAAATATTGTGTAAATAATGTATTTTCTCGATTCGTCTAGGAATTTTTCATATTCGTCTTTTTTTTTATTCATTGTTATTGAAGAATTGTTTAAAAAAATTATTGCTTAAAAAACGTAATTAAAAATAATAATGAGGAATGACTTTTAAAAAATAAATTAAAATTTAAGTTTCTTTTTCTGTCATCGTCTTTACACTCAGGGAAATAAAACTCTTTACCGAGGCACAAGAACGATCGCCTCGAGGAAGGCGCTTATGGTCTGTAACGGATTGTCCATCTTTTTCACCACGATAAAAAAAAACATTATTATAATTGTTATTATTGTTATTATATCAAATGGTGCTAAAAAAAGGCCGTATGCTATGTATAAATATATCCAACTACAATATCAATACCGAGAACAAGAACAATTCGAAATATCCCCTCCCCTTAAAAGTAACTTTACCGCGAGCGACGTAATTTATTCTCGAATTTCCATCTGCAATATCGTTTTTTTCCTCCCTATTTTCATTCGCGAACTAGAAACCCCCATTTTTACCTAGACTTTCCAACAATCACTGCAAAATAGTTAAAGCACTAAGAAATTTCGGTTTTGGGTATTTGTAGTAATTGAAAACAAAAAAAATGGCTTTTTTCTCACTTTCGAGATTTGCGGATGAACTTGGTGTCTATATGTGTGGGTTATTTCGCAATTCCGGGAGGACGACGACTCGTCATTGCCCTAGCATAAAACTCGCTCGCGCTCCGCTAATTCGACGTCTCTGGAGGAAAGCAAGGGCGTGAACTGGAAAACCAGCTAAACGAATTTTAATTAAATTCCTGGGAACTAAATCGGGGAGACGTCGTTGGGCACCGCACCACGCTTCGCGTTCTGTACAAGGGAGCGAGACGAGAATCTCGTCTCGTTCCTCGTGCGACATCAACGTCGCAAAGTTGACGTGAAACTGGAGACGATTCGGCCCATTTTCCTGGTGTCCGCGTTTTCCTGCCCCTCCTGAGCGGAAATTCGTCCCCCTCCTTCCACCATCCACTTCAGCATACCGCCATTTCATTCAAATGAGATTTCCGATTACTGCACCTAACAGTGCCATATACGAAAAGAAAAAATAGGAAATGTTGCATCATCGATGCAACGCATTTATGCATTTTGCATCTGTTCTTCTGGAGACATTGTCTGTTAGAGGATATTATTAGGTATTTTCTCCAATCCTCTGGGTTTTTTTTTCATACTCGTTTAGGGATTCCAGACTTCCAGGCTTGAGTAAAGCCTGGTATGATTTGGGGAAGGCAAATCAGGAGCACTTCGTTCACTTCGAAATTTTGAAACCACTATTCTCTCAAACGGTTGAACCAATCGTTACCAAGTTTGTTGTGTGCATTCAGGACAATTGCACCGAGGTCCCTCCGGTCGCTATTTTGAATGAAAATGTTTCAGTACTGAGAAATCGCGGCTTAAAACGTTTCGACTATCTCGCTCGCACTCGTCTGTCACGTGGTAATTTTTGTGATGCGTTAAGACTTACTTAGGAATTCAGTAAAATTGTAATCCGTGATTACATTTTTCCCAACTCAACTTTCCAAGTGCAAGTCATTTTTTAAACATTGCCCGAAGATTACTCTGGACAATCAACATCAAGGGGATTATTTCTTGATAGTTAACGTTTGCAAACTATACGCTCCGAAGCTAATAGCACTGACGCTGCAAATGCAACTCGTTTTACCAAATGTTACTATGTGGCCAGTTCTTAAAATAGCTTCACCGTTGACAAAATTAACATCGATACAAGCCTATTTGCAAATTTCACAAATCCTACTTATCATGTCACAGAAATATGCACGGAAATACGTGACAATTTACATTTGACAATTCTATTATTACTACCATGCTTTCTATAACCTTAAACACCAATGAAGAATTAAAAAAAATAGGAATAGAAAATAAACCAAGTCTCGACGCCTCCGTAATGGAGCCAAAGAAGCCATCAGTGGCTGTGATAGTTCAACCAGCTCAACACTCTTCCGCGGAGTTAATTGGCTGTCCGCGTCGAGGTTTGCAAATAATAAAAGTTTCCGTTTTAATAAATGAACCGTGTAACACGAAGAAGATAATTAAGAGGAAGGATAAAAAGAGCGGTGGTAGAAAAAAGGGGTGAGTAACGACAGCGTGTACGACAAAGAAGATACGAGCCGAGTCCAAAAGGGATGCTGTAAAAATTCGGTTGCGCGACCATTTTTTAACAATCGGTTGAAACTTGATGCAGTACTGGCACCAACCGTTGATATTCGAGACTGACCCAAACCCTTGTGAGGTTTATGATACAGGAAAGGCTCAACTATTGTTTAAAGTTTCAAATGTCCAACAAAGCGCTAGGAAATGTTGCCAATGTACACAATACGACTGATATATGGCCGAGTACTGGCTAGACGATCTGGCCTACTACTGGTGAGGCATCGCTTCACCGTTGGAAATTTGCGGGATTATGGCTACAGCCAACCTAAGCTACACTACGGTACCTGACACATGTAAAGCCCTCCTCATTTGTTTTTAAGTACAAATAACAAACTATGAATGTTGAAATAAAACAAAAATGTTTATTTAATTATTTATTCAATAATCAACGTATCATTAATGATTTTGGTTCAGAAAACAATGTTCACGTTGTAACTTCGTACAAAAAGAATATAAAAATAAATATAATCTTTAATTTTAAACATACATTTCGATAACAACATGTATAGTGATAAATCACTACGTATAATTAGAATGAAGATTCACTAAGTAATATTGAAAACATTTTTTGTTTTCGAAAGTTCTCGTACGTCTTTTATCGACTGCAAATTTGTTTGGGTTCGCCACATTGCGGTGGTTGCTATGGCAATTGTGGTAATTCAGACACTCGACGATGAGAGATCAATTCGATTGACTTTGTAGTTTTGGATATTTAAAACGTGGGCTTTATTAGGCACTGGGCCTTACATAGGTCACAAATACCTTCTACCACGTTTGCCAAGGGTACGGGGAAACTGTGGAAAACCCGTATCGGTTTAAACGACTCTTTAGTATCCTGATTCTCTGATATTCAGGCTTGGTATTAAAGCATGTACAGGAAGGTTTAAAAAAAATCAGCATTCCGCTCGCTGATCGATGGGGAAGCTAGAACCCGGCTAAGCAATGTTCACTTTATTGAAGTTAACGAATGCCCCGGGGGTCGCACATGAAAGTGTTCATCCACCGTTGCAACTTAATTTTTACATTATTTTATTCTCTAATTTGTCAACTTTTTTATGTTAATTATTTATATTTCTTATTTTCGTATAGATAGCTCTATTCCTATGAAAAATTCATTCTTGTTTATTTACGCTTCAATAATCATATTTTTTCACATGTTCATTGTTCATTCTCGTTTTGTACATTTTCGATTTGCCGGAATTTTGAAATCGCGCGGTAACCCATCCAAGTATAGATTTCAATGCCGCAATCCTTGCTTTCTATCGTCTCGAGTGAACAACGATTCGGAACGCAATCTACTTATTGACGAGGAAGTGTCACATGTTGAAATGTGACAAGGAGCATAGGACGAGGTCGTAAAAGTTTCCGGAGTGCGGCGACGGTCCGCCAATAAAAATTGTAAGAGATTTGCGACTGGGTGATGGCTCGTGGGGCTTGAGATCATCAGAACCGGAGGGACCTACCACAGGGTGCTCAAAGGCGAGATTGCATCGATACTACACACCACCACCGTGTTAAGGGTAGTAAAATAAAGGAGCGGTTCCCAGGGTGAAGGGTGAAGAGATCGGGCATCGGATACACGCGAACCGCTTTAAATAATGGAGAACATGCACAGCCGTGCTTCCAGGGCCGACAAACTTTCCCACAACTCATCCTTCTTCAACCAGCCTCCTCTCTGCGCCCCTCCAGAACCGACTTGTGTATACCCGCACTCCCAAGAGATTTCCTCCAAATTACCCCCAGGCACACCGGCGAATTCCTCTCGCCCTCTATATCCAACCCCCGACCCGCATTATCGACCAAATCTTTGGCTCTGGCTCCCACGTTACCATTCGTGTCATTTTTTTTCAACGCTGATTCTCAATGAATCAGACCTCGGTTCTTACGTCATCAACTGGATTTATAAATTTCGATCATAAGTTACATTGCATTTTTCAGGCTTGATGATAGAACTTTTTTTTCACAAATTTCGGTAATCAGCGATTGGTAAAAAAAGATACAAAAAAATGTCAGTTTTCGAATTTTGCATTTTGTGAGTTTGTTTTTTTTTTATATTGGGAGTAATTATTTCATATTTCTTAAGATTTTTCTGTTATTATATTATATCTCATTTATCTGCTGTTACCATTTTCACTTTTTTTTTTACTTCTTTTCTGTTATTTCATTTTGCATTTTATAAGTTACTTTTTTTTTTATATTGGCAGTATTTATTTCATATTTCTCTAGGATTTTTCTGTTATTATATCTCATTTACCTGCTGCTTCCATTTTCACTTTTTTTTTTTACTTTTTTTCTCTTATTTCATTTCAACTGACCCATTATTAAAGAAAAAGAAAGTACCGAAATATACGAAAGAAATAATTAAATCTACAAAAGTAATAATTTTCTGTTTGTTAAAATATCTATATACCTCTCCTCTTTTTTTTCCATTGTTATTTCTTTTTTCATTTTAATTTTTCCACGATGTATCTTCTTTTTTTTCTCTTTTCAATTCCTATTTATTTCACTTTGAATTCCCATTTTTTAAATGATAATATTTCGTACTAAAAATCATATTTATTAATTCAGTTCTTTCATTATTATTATTTCGTTATTTTCGTTTCTCAACTTTTTCCCTATCCTATCGAAAATTTGCTCCGAATTTAGACTGACGAGACAATACGATATTTTCTTTCCAATTTTCTGTTTTTTGTACCGACAAACGCGACGAACGAAATAAATTTGCTCCAAACGTTAGGGAGTTCGGATGAGCTCGAGAAAAATGAACGGGCGTTTTCTCGGCGACTGTCCAAAATCGTAAGGGCGGGTAGGGGGTTCTGGTCGAATCGGTGCAAGTCTACCGCCTCATTCAGTCTCCATTATCAATCTTCAGTTTGAAAACTTTGGCATAGTAAACTTTATGCGGTGCCGGATTTTTCCTTGCTTTCAGTTAACGATGCCCTATTGTGCGATCCCGTAACGTTTGTGAGCACATCGGAACTCTTCGGTAGAAAATTTGGCACAGCCGGAAGTGATTTTTGTGGAGTTATTTTCTTCTCACGATACACGGACAAAGAGAAACGCGGAAAACAATTTTTTTGTTTAATCCGAGGAATAACTAATACATGAACTATACGGCAAAGATTTTTATATTTCGGAATGATTGTTGTATTTGTTAAATTTTTTTTTAAATCGTCGCAGTTAATTTTATTTTTTATTTTATATTTTTTATTGTTCTTCCTTTATATATCTTCTTATTTCATCGTTGTTCTATTTTTTGGAAATAAAAATTTTTCAAAATTCGAAGTATTTTGCATGCGCAGAAATTATAGATCGTAGAAGCAGACGTCGGTACAGGGTGGCTCGCTCAGCGAGTAAACGATGCATGCGTAAATAAGAAGAGCACCGATCATCGCTTGCAAGGTAAAAGTTGCCTTGTCCCATTCTGCGTTAGAAACATAGTAAAAATTAATTTGAAAAAAAAAAAAAATGGAAAATTCGTATGAAACGGTAATTATACAGGGTGGATCAATAACTATCCGCACCTTTCATATCTTCGAAACTATAAGGTTCGCAGAAATATTTGCTGAAATGAAATTGCACAGTACGAAAGAGTCCATCCAATAGCGATGATAGTTTTTTTTGCAGGTGGTAGTACTTCGGCCATTTGATGGTCAAATATATTTTTGACGGTATATATTTTTCGGTATCATGATTAATTTATTTCCTAATTAAATTTCCCATTTAATTCCTATAATTAATACTAGCTATTGAAATAATAAATGAATTAATTAATTATCAGATTCATTATCAACTGTTTTATGTACCACTATTATTACTATTAATAACGATGCGATGAATTGATAAGCAATAAAATTAATCGATCTGGCTTCCAATAATGTTATTGATTTACTTATCAATAAATTATATTACTATTTATTATAATTAACCGTTTTTAGTGTTGTCTTCATTTTTGCTGCTATTATTGTTGTTTTGGTTATTATTGTTATCTTTTATGAGTGTTATTCTTGTTAATTAATCATTATAAAAATAATACTTATTTATTAAATTTGAACAAGTATATATTGATCAATTGATTAATCAAATAATGTTTCCGGCTTTCTAAAAAGATTTTTCTTTGTTAAATTCCGCATAAAACCACGAATGAAACCAAGAATGCTATTTTTTTAAATTCTGCTGTACAGTATATAAATTGACCCGTCCTATTTCACACGAGAGAACGGAAAAATTGTGAAAAAGTTTTCTTATATATCTGGAACGCCGTTGGATGCACTTTGCGAGAAAAATGCCTGGGAAGCTTACGTTTACTATTTTCCTCGCTTGAAACGTTCTCTCCATTTTGGCTCGGATCTCGAGCGTCTTCCTGGCTCACGTTCAGAGTCGTTCGCGACGCTCTGAATTCTCCAGGACTCTGTTGGGCCTCTGATGGGAAAACATATCGAGGATTATGTATGTTAGAAAAATTGGCTGATCGACAAATAAAATAGGTCGTAGAACTTGAGTCGTGCCGGCAGGGCTGAATGAAATTTGATAAAATTTTTATTCGTTGATATCGATGGACGAACTTAAATGTACAATAAATAATTAAAGTGAATGGGAAATTGAATTTAATTGCTTTTCGATTGTACGATAATTAAATAAATAATCAATCAAATAAATAAACCAGTAAATTAATAAATAAATAAATAGATACATTCATTAATAAGCAAATCGAAAAATAAGTAAATAAATATATTTTTTTCTGTTGTATCTTTATTCCGCGTGGGTTTTTACATTTCCACCTTTCATTTATTTTTTCCTCTATTCTTTCAATTTTTCATTCAATTATTGATTTTTCCACTTTTTTATCCAGTTTTCTATTTTTCCACATTTTCATCCAGTTTTCTACTTTTCCACGTTTTTTTCAACTTTTTTGCCTTTTAGCTGGCATGAGCTGTAGATTTCGAATATTCAAATTCGGAATTTTGAGCCTTTTGATTAATCGAAGTTCCCCTCCTAACAAAAACGAAAAAACAGTGAGAAAAAATCAAGGAACAGAGGAAAAAACGAAAGGATCATAGGAAAAAATAATAAGGGCAGGGCGGTAAAAACTAAAAAAGGGTGTCCGTAGAAACAACAATAAATGAATAAACAAATGAAAACTTCACACCACTAAATAATCAAAGTTGCACAAAATAAAGTTTTGTATAACTTTTTTTACGCTACGATAAATACGGAAGTTGATACGTTAATTACCGAGATTTACGTCCCGTACAAAAATTGTTTAAAAAAAAGACCAGCGAGTTCAGAGCTTTGTTCTGCGATCGTCAGAGGCAACGCCAAAAAAAAAAAAATAATTCGAAAAATAAAGTTTCGCCACAACGCCGAAGTCATTTCAATTTCGGGTGGAACGCTAATTGAATTCACCGGTTTAATGAAGTTTCGCTTCCTGTCGATGTTTTTGTTGAATTTGTCGTTGGATTTGTACCTAATAATAATAATAATAAATATAATAATAATTCTCTTCTATATCCCGGTGAAACTTTGTCGGTTCGAATTTTGCGAGGGAGGCTTCGAGGATTCTCGATATATCGATAGGCGAACCCGGATTCTCTCTATCTCTGTTTTTCTCTCTTGTTGTATAGCCTCGACTTACCGAATGCCTGTAATTACCCGCAGGAAAGGAGTCCTCCAATACACTGCCAACCTTCTACCCCTCCCGATCGTAGGTTCTCGCGTCCATTGTACCAAAGTTTGTATTGTAATACTCGATATTAAGTTTTATCTGCGCCTTCTTCGTTCCATTGTTTCCGCCTCGGCCGCGTGCAAATTACAATTAAGGGTGTCCTTACGTTATACGAATTTAAAGATAAATTGTTTAAAATTTGTATAAACCTTCTTAAGGGCATGACGAACATTATCACGTGACACACAAATGCGAGAGAGATAATGGAAACGTTTAAAACCGCGATTTTTCAAGAATGAAACGTTTTCATCCAAAATGGCGACCGGGGCGACCTCGGTGCCGTCGTCCTAAATGCACACAACAAATTTCGTTCCGATTGGTTCAGCCGTTTGAGAGAAAAGTGGTTTTTAAATTTCGAAGTGGACGGAGGTCGTGTTCTTGGTTTCTCGTCGCGATATCTCAAGGATGAAACATTTTTATCAAAAATGGGGAGCAAGGGGCCCTCGGTGCTATCGTTTTGAATGCACACAGCAAATTTCATTCCAGTTGGTTCAGCAGGTTAAGAGAATAATGGTTTTTAAATTTCGAAGTGGACGGAGGACGTGTTCGTCATGCCGTTAAGATTCATACGAAATTGTGGATAAAATTTGAGAAAGTTTAGACGTCTAGAATCGGTGATATTTGGTGTAAAAAATCGTTTTTTCATAACATTTTATAAGATCTCATGTTAAAGTCGCGATTTTAGCCACTGAACATCTCTATTACCAAACGGTAAAACCTTTTCAAATTTTGTATACATTATAATATGACGCTCAAGAAAATTCACCCAATATGTCAAACAATTATCTTTAAAAAATTGTATCCGATGATTTTGCCATCAACTTTGTACGTTATATCGTGATTATGACGTAAGAACATCCTTGAGGAGAATTTAGCTCTACGAGTTTATTCATATAAGTTTCAATTCTTTTGTCTTATTTTTTTCACACAGTCAATTTCATTAAAAAATACTGTAGTAACGTTGGAATCATCCTGTGCATCTATCGACCAAGGAAAGACAATTGTAGAAGTTTGGTCGGTATGTTTGCCAACTCGTAGATATATGTGCGGATCAATAGTACATCAGCCGATTAATTATATTATATCCCGAATAGTTAGTATATGCTGATTACTAAGTAAATGCGTCGATTAATTACTATGTAACGATTAATCAGTACACGTGTTGATTAATTAGTTATTAACGATGGTCAATTAGAATTAAGGATATTTAGTTAATATTAATGACGATTAGTAAACGTGTCGATTAATTAGTACCTACACGGGCTGATTAATCAGTACACCTGATTAATAAAAATTAACTGATTAATTAGCACATCTGCTGATGAATCAGTATTGAAACCGATCGATCAGTAAACGTGCTGATTAATTAGTACCTACATGGGCTGATTAATCAGTACATCGGCTGATTAATCGGTATATTACGCTGGGAATCAATGATACTTATATCATTGGAATAATAATCGATTCTTCTAAAAAACCACCGATGCGATTATGATTCAATGATAAATTAATAAATAATTGTGTGAATTATATCCCTTCACTGTACCACTTATCCCCTAATGTTTGCGAAAACCTTCTGATCCTCATGAAAAAATTTCGCTCTGCGTGCCAACATCAATTAAACCAACCCTATTATTTGCCCTTCTTCCATCGCATGATTCGAGCGCTTAAACGAAATTCTGTCAAAGATTAATGCATGTGTACGTTTATAATTTTTGTTTCGTTCATCATTCATCGCTTTGCGATATTTCTTTCTGATTATTTTCCCGTTAATATCGACCCCTAGGATATGGGATATTCTGATCAGTAAAGGACTCTTTTGACCATGCCGAATCGGCAAAAGAGCCGAGAAAATCGCTTTTTTTGACCATTCCCAGAGGGTGAAAGTCCCAAAGGTGCTGAACCAGTGGGATAAACTTGGATAGATGGAAGTGCCTCTGCATCGGGACGACCAATGGGAGGGTCGAGTTTTTTCTTCGGCCTCTTTTTCCTTTCTCGTTTAAAACCCACTGATTCGTGTAAATGTAGTCAGCTGTCGGGACTGAAAGTACATATGTATGAGGATGCACATATATATGGGGTATTCCATGCCAATTCGAGCTGGGTTTGACACGTCAATTCTCCGATTTGACTCGCGATTTTTTATGTTATTGTACTGTCTCTGAAAGCCACTGGAGAATTTTTTTTAATTTTTTCCGTTCGTTTTGACTTCACAATATTTTTTCTAAACAAAAATTTAACGCTGAAATTCAAAAAATCAGAAAAAAAGCACAAAAATCCTATTTCACATATCGAACACTGCGAGCGTTGAATAAAAGTGGGCGCGCCTTTCGTTTGGTCTATAACGCGCTTTTTTCGAAAAACAAATGAAAAAAAAAAATGAAAGAGGAAAAACGAAGGAAAGTTAAAGAGAAAACAAATTACATGACATCATGTAGCATCAACCAGAATATTTTCAGTTTTTTTTTTCGAACTATTGTGATCTGTGGGCTATTGATTCTATTGAAAAAAAATTTTTTATATTTTTTTTTTGCGAAAAAAGCGTATCGTAGGCAAATGAAACGTGCGCCCAGTTTCATTTAACGCTCACAGTATTTGATATGTGACACAGGATTTTTATGATTTTTTTCCGATTTTTAACTTTGGGCATTAATTTTTTGTTTATTAAAAATATTCTGAAGTAAAATCGTTCCGAAAAAATCTGAAAAAATTCTCGAGTGCCTTACAGAGATAATACAATAACAAAAAAAATTGCGGATCAAATTAAATTCATTTAATTATCCCTAGAAATTAAATTTTTCTGAAAAAATAGGCATCTAAAATAACAAACAAATAAATAAAGCAGATTGAAAATAACGCCATTAACAAAAGATTGTGAGGAAATGATAATAACGAAATCAAATATTTTTTAAAAACATTTAAATAGAAAAAGGACGTGTAAAATATAAAATAAGATTTTTAACAGTAACAAAAAAAAATGAAGAGGAAAACTTGCCAACGGCACTTCCGTCAGGAATTTTTCTTCGATTAGTTCCGTAAAAAAGATTTAAAATAATGCCATTAATAAAAAATTGTGAGGAAATAATAATAACGAAATAAAATATTTTTTACAAATATTTAATTAGAAAAAGAACGTGTAAAATACGAAAATGAGATTTTTAATATTAATTAAAAAAAATAAATAAATAAATAAAGAGACAAACTCGCAAACGACACTTCCGGCAAGAATTTTTCTTCGACTAGTCCTGCGACTGGATGGAGAATATGAGTCCAGCTATATCGGCATAGACTTTCCGCAGTTTCCCGTGGCAGAAATGCCATGGAAAATACGGTACAGAGGGGAAAAGTCGGCAGTGGCCGCAAGGTGGAGGCAGGCGGGATGAGTAGGGTGGTAGGAAGAGAAAAATCGTGAAATAAAGGTGATAGAACGCGGAGGTCGAAGGAAAAGCGGAAAAACGAGAGTGTCAGGTGAATCGTGAAAATCCGCCAGGGTATACGTTGGAAACTCGACAATAAAAAAGATATATGATATAATAATAGATATATGTACGTATTTTTAAATATATTTTTTATATATTATTATGATTATTATTATTATTGTTTTTATCGTGGTATTATGCGATAACTTTCTTATCATTATTGTTTATATTTTGCCTTATAACGTGCTAAGGCGTTATAAATAAATGTATCTATCTATCTATCGTTCCATCTCTCCCTATTCAAATATTCCTCCACATTTATTTCCTCATCTTTCATATTCCTTTCCTGTTCCAATATCCCACCAGACCTAATTCTTGTTGCTGTCACAGCCGATTGATACTATACTACGTTGTATTTGCCAAGGGCACTGGGAAACTGTGGAAAACCTGTGCTGATATAGATGACCTTGTTTTTTTAATTGTTTTATGATTTTTTGAAATCCATACTTTTTGATGAAGTATGTACATGAAGATCTTAAAAAAAACGTGCCGGTTATATATACGTATGTATATAATTAACAATTTATTACCATCGGAAGAAGTTTTTTCGTTTCTCTCATAGGAAGATGCTAAACGTTTCTCGCGTGTTCGAGCTCCGCGAAATGCATCTTTACGACAATAATCATTATCGGTGCATCCTATTGCAGACATTTCATCGAGGGAATAGAAAACGAACTTCGCTGAGGATTAATGGCTGCTGAAAAATTTAAATAAATAATAAACGGTGAAAATAAGATAATGTTTAATCGCGCGTTAATTCGACGGATAATTAATGTTATAATGAACGATTTAATTAACGTTATAATTAACGATATAATTAATGTCATCATTAACGTTATAATTAACGTTATAATAAACGATATAATTAACGTTATAATAAACGATATAATTAACGTTATAATAAACGTTATAATTAACGTTATAATTTTCGATAATTACTCATTATAAGTATATGGAAATTTGAAACGAATAATGACGCTGTTACTCGCTTTGTGAAGTGAAAATTGAGCGAGATTGTTTGAAATTCAAAATACAAAGGTGAGCATATAACAATCGCTCGGCTGATCGAATGTAACTTCGTCATTATCGCTTACTCGAATATCCCGCGTTATCCTTATGACGCGGAAATTTAATGGACGTACTAATTATGAGTCTCTCTCTCTCTCTCTCTCTCTCTCTCTCTCTCTCTCTCTCTCGATAAATGTGTTCGCGCGATGAACACTCAAAATTTTCACACTTTGTTCACATGCATCGTTTGAGTTCCCTGAAAATATTGAACTTCCAGCTTATTGATTATTCATTGCCTCGATGTTGGCGAGGCAAAGTCGATAATCGCGTTGATTACGATAATTCATTAAAAAAAAGTGAAAAAATAATAGTGCACATTTTGAAACGATTTGTAACTAATTAAAACAAACCGGACAAATATGTAGGTACATATTATAAATAATTCAGGAATCGAGTCTCGCTGTTTTTTTTTCCAAAATTCAGTTTCTAAAACCTATAATTATTTATAAGAAATCGTGGTTATACTAACAGTTCATACCTAAATTAGTTTGAAAAAAATCTACAAAAAGATTCGTAGATTGATTTTGTATTTTTAATAAAGATGATATTTTTTAAATATTTAATTACAAAAGTATACTTTTCAGATTTTTCTCTATACTTGTAGTACAAGACGTTATTATTTGCCAAATTTCATAGTTCTAAGTCAACGTAAAATACCCTATAAATTTTGATTCCCTTGAAAGTTGAAATATACGTTTTTTTTTTGCAACATAAACGGCTGTATCTTCTTTTTACGTTGATTTAGAAGTTTGATCTTTTCAGAGCTTTAAAGGTCTGTAGACCTGAGTATATGGTTTTAATTTCAACTCGATACCTCCACGTGTTCCCAAGATAAAAGGTCTTGAGAGACAGACGGACGAACGGACAACAAAGTGATCTTACAAGGGTTCTGTTTTTTAGGGTTCCGTACCCAAAGGGTAAAAAACGGGACCCTATTACTAAGACTTTGCTGTCTGTCTGTCCGTCTGTCTGTCTCCAGGCTGTATCTCAAGAACCGCTATAGCTCGACAGCTGAAATTTTCACAGATTATGTATTTCTGTTGCCGCTATAACAACAAATACTAAAAACAAAACAAAATCAATATTTAAGGGGGGCTCTCATACAACAAAAGCATTTTTTTGTTCTTTGTTGCTCGATATCAATAATGGCAACAGGTAGGCGCTTGAAATATTCACAAAATACTCAGTTGTATTTTTACTTGAATAATAAATAATCAAATTAAAATTAAATAAAAATTGAAGGGGGGCTCCCATACAAAAAACCCGATTTTTTACCGTTCTTTGCTACGGACGGTACGGAACCCTTCGTTCGCGAGTCCGACTCCCACTTGCCCAGTTTTTCTTTTAAGGTAGGGAACCCTAAAAATTGATAACGATAAAATCTAATAATTTTTGGGTCGATTCGTCGATCATAATTCTTCTCAAAAAGATCCATTAGGGTCTTTCTTATCTTTGGTATTCCTTGAATAGTGTACCTTATCTGGATACCTCGAAGTGATCATTGCCCCAAGATGAAGAACACGAAGTTAAATACCCTGAAACAATTTTAACACTTTGGGGGACGCGCTTTGTTGGCTCGTCGTCTGCATTCCACCCCTCCCGCCTTCCCTGGCTCTCGTGATCCCTCCAGCCGCCCCCACCCGTCTCTGGGGTCATTGTCGTCCCACCTGGGAAAACAGCCCTTAAGGTACGTCTGGAGATCGGAAGGAAAGCCCGGCAAAGGCAACAAAGCGGCTCCTCTCGTCTTGTCGGTTGTTTAACGTCCAGAGGGAAAGCTCGTGACATCCGGCTTGGATCGACCGAGTACTTCAGCCCCTACCAGCTCCTCGAATATTCTCTTGTCAGCAGAGATATTTTTTTTCTCGTTATCTCAGTTATTTTTTTCACAATAAAATTCCAGAAGTTCATCGTTATTTGTTTATCTCTTCCCTTGCCCTTTCATTCCGTCCGTTTCCCTTTGCATACTTCTCAGTTTCCTATTTACGGCCATTATTGCTATGCCAGGTTTATTGTATTTTTGGTTGTTTTTTTTTATTACCTTTTTATTTCCTTAATTTAATTCTTTATTTTATTTGTTACCAGCCAATCCCCCACGCTTCGCGTAAATTTGCATAATTATTTTTTTTTAAATTATAATCCTTCATGTAAGAATGATGATTTTATTTGAGAATATTAATAACTACAATAAACGTAATGAAACAATAAATTGGGAAAAATAACCTCTGGGAACGAAACCATCGAAATTTACATTAGTTTTGTTCATCGATTTCATTTTCTTCGTCTCTTTTCGATATCGAAGAGCTATTGTTTTTATAATACAATTTGTGTTATGAAAACAATAGCATATCGATAGCAAAACTCTTATTGAAAATTATATATATATACATATATATATACATATTAATCCGATCGCTACTAAACTTTACAGGATCACTCACCAGGCCAATCTGAAGATTGCCTGAAAATTTTATCGAAATCGGTCCAGCCGTTTTGGAGTTTATAAGGAACATACACACACAATTTGTCTTTTATAAATATAGATTACCTATTCAAAGCTCGATGGCTATCAGTGGATGAATTAGGGTACGTAGCAGATTTCTGGTTTTTTAAACTTTGACTTTTTTTAACTTCGAGGCTATTTTTATTGCAATTATTAATTTATTTCTTTTTTTTGGCAACTATTTGGCTAAATACAATTATATCATATTCATTAATACTAAGTTGCTGTCACGTGGATGGGCAGGAGTACGATCGAGGATTCCTAATTTTTCCAAAAATGTATGATTTCTTGATAAATCCTTCAGAAAACCAGACTGAAAGGATTTCGAAACCAAACTTTTTAATCCGTTAATCGTAGGGAAAGGAGGGTTATATTTCGTGTAAAAGATTTCGCGTAATCTTTCAATAAGTCCATGGGATCATGCCTGAAGGGTCTGTTGAGACCGACGAGTTAAATTTTTATTCGTCCCCACTTTTTTGTCGGTTTTACCGTACGTGTAAATTTATTTACTCGACGGTGAAATTTAAAGACGAAACCCAAACGAACCGATTATCTGTCTATCAAAATCAAAATATTTCCTCAAACCCATTTTGAGTCAATGAAACTTATCTGTAACGAATCAATGTATGAATTACTATTTTTAAAGTTAGAAGAATTATAATAAAATGTGAAAAATCAGATTTTTCCAGAAAGACGTATTTTTTTTATATTTTTCGATAATCATTTTTAACTACTTATTTAAAAAGTGTTATATATTGCCCTATAGAAAATTAAATTTACCGCAATTGTGGCTCTTCAATCTCATAAGAAATAGTCAGCAATTCAAAAAGGTTTCCCATAAAAAAAAATGGCAAAATGAAAAATAGGAATTGAATTCTAAATTAAGCTTTGTCCTTACTCTTCTTCTGCACCCTTCCTTTCTGCTCAAAGTACTTCAATCTTTTTTCTTTAATCCTTCCCTTGATCCAAAATTCGACTTTTAAATCTAACCATCTTTTATGCCAAAAAAAAACAAGCTCAATATCATTAAAGATGTTTTCGCGATGTACGAATTTGAAGATTAATTATTTAAAATTAGTACGAACTTTCTTAACAATCATAATCAACTGTGAATTAAATTTGAGAAAATTTGACAAGTCTAGAAACTGTGACATATCTTGTAAAAAAACGTCTGTTTTCATAACTTTCTATAAGACCTCATGTTAAAGTTGCGATTTTTACCATTGAATATCTCGATTATCAAACGGTAAAACTTTTTCAAACTTTTCATACATTATAATACGATGCTCAAGAAAATTCACGTTATTTTTTAAACAATTATCTTTAAAAAATCATATCTGACGATTTTGCCATTACTTTGTACATACTATTCTGATTACGGCGCAAGAAAATCCTTAAGATTTTCCCTTTTACGAAAAAAAAAGTGATTGGACTTTATCGTAGTTCTCGGAAACCTGGTACCTCCAAATGACAGACGTTTAGATCATCGCGAGGTTATTTTTTGTCTTGTCATTCAATTACACCTCGAGAGCTCGTGTAATTTCCAAGAGCGTTGGAAAGGAAGAGCCAGGAAGGGTAACGATCTCGATACACTCATCGATGGCTGAAAGTGGTGTACTCATCCCTCTGGCCCCGTTACTTTGAGCGAATGAATCCTGAAGGGCTTCACACGATGGCGATCAGCGTAGACAAGTGTAACTGTGTGTATGTGTGTTTGCACACATTTACACTTGTCTATACATACATATTTATATATACGAGTGTAAACGTATACACATGTATATATGCACGCATTTACAATTGTAAATATATATATCTGTGTATGTATAAAACACATACATATATATAGAGTATGTATCGAGTGTATATTTACTGCAGGGTTGGTCGAGTAGTCAAGAGGGTTGCATCCAGCAATATCGGCTGTTGAGAGGTCGGTGCTTAATATCGTAGACCATTTCATACACTCGTCAAAATTTAAACATATACCTACACACATACACGTATGTGTATTTTTCTATTCTTTTTTCCGACCTCTCCTAAAGGTTTTGATTTTTTCTCTTTTGGTTGTGTACTTTTGTGGAAGTTTTGTACTTTTCCCTTGGCGAAGAAAATCCATGTGAACTTACGTGCTAAATTCTTTATTAGTTAAAAAAAAATCATTTTCCTGTTTTTTTTCGAAGTGTTCCTAAGGTTTGAATTTTTTTTTTATATATATACAAATAACATTTTTTTTTGTATGTATACATTTTTTGTATATACTTGTATTATAGGTGTAGGAAAAAGAAATCCATCATTTTAGCCAATGGATGGCTTGGAAAAATGATGTATTACTTTTTACTACGCCTAATACTTTCCACGTGAAAAATTTTTGAGCTATTGCTAGCTATCCCGACTCGAAATCTTATTTTTTTTTTAATATCATCTTTATGAAAATCATAGTGTCATACACGTGAGAGAGAATATTAGTTGAAAAACAATGCAATTTTCTCGGAGAGAAAAGCATTTTTTCTTCCATACATTTGTCCTCTTTTCATTGTTATAAATTGTTTTAAAAAATATAATAATTGAGTAATTGAGAAAAAAACCAAATTTCTTTGCACGCCAACGATGTGGTGGTACTGACACCGACAACCTTCTAACCTTCTATGAAAATACTTAACCAAAGGAGAAAAAATCTTTCAGGAGAGCGCGAAAAAAAAAACAATACGAAAGTGATATTTCTTTAAAAAATGAACAACTGTTGTAAACCAGATAAGAATAAATATATATTAATTTTCATAAAATAAAAGAGAATAAAAATAATAATAAATTATTATTTTGGAGAAATAATAATTGAATCGCAATTTCCTTCTAAGCTAAACTGAAATTCACATACGGTACATACGTTTTATCTTCTCTTTGTATGATTATATTATAACTATCGAGTCTAGTGATTTTCCACTGGAATATTCTCTATCCTTGAAAAGTTTAATGATAATTTAACCCTCTTCTTGTCATAAACATTTTTGGAGTATTTCCTTTTGTTTCTGTCTCGAAATTATATTTTCATTGAGCAATCCGTAAATCCAGGCAACTTCAAGTGGAACAAACAAACGAGTAAATCTCAGTAGCAATTGAATCGAACTACGTTGTTTCTGGTTCTACGTTGTTCGCTTATTTCGACGAGGCCGTCATCGTCCCGAGTTTATCTCGTTAAGGGTTAAGCCCACCGACATAGAGCTTTCGATATAATATTCGAACGAGTTGGCTGGACTTGATATAGATATAGAGATATCGCCTATAGAGATGAACGAACACGATAAAAGTCCCCTTAAACCGAGTTTACGGAAAAGCTGAGTTTCATCAGTAGCAAAAGTTAAACGATTGCCGATGCGATTACAGGCGTTAAAAAGTGCGCAGACCCCTTAAGCTCGAGGGGGGTGTTGGATTTTATGGGGTCTGTAACACTATCAACGTCCAGGCAACTTTTCAAGGATATAATCTATACCGTGATAATCTACGCCACATAAAGGTCCGGTCGGAAATAAACCTAAACAAAAAATCTTGCAAAATCCGAAAAAAGAAAAATATGGAAAATATTCTATACATGGGAAAAACGCTGAACTATGAGTTTGGAATATATTTTTCGCATTTTGTATTTTGAGAAATACAAAAATATCGTTATTTAATATTATGGAGAATTAAAAATGAAAAAAAAACCTGAATTACAAAAAACAAAAAACATTTGATTCTTATATATATATTGGATAACATATTATTAATTATATAGAAAAAAAGTTCATCGCGATTTTCATTTTTGTTGTCATTTCTAATTCTCAAAAATGTTAAAAATATTTCATTTAAATTTTCAATGATATTTCTCACAGCTATTTATCAAGGCAAATCCAATCACGCGTGATATTTTTCCGAGCGTATTGCCAGCAGTTACTGTTTATTGGAAAAACATTGTTCCGCAATCGTTTCTTTACTCGAGAAGAGTCGTTAAATCTTAATTACTTTGAGTTTGACTTAAAGTGTCTGAAGGTATGACTGTTTTATGGCGCTTCTAAAACTTCAAAGACGCCATTTTCAAAGGGCAAACTAAAGGGTAGACGTGGGTACGGTAATGCATCCAAGAAGTAACGCATTCACCGATCTATTAAGAAACTCATAAAGGGTGAAAACTTGTGCAGTTATTTCCGAATGGATGTAAATGCGTTGGAATGTTTTTCATACGTTTTATCGAGCCAACCGGATCTTCGGCAATGTTCGTTTTTATAGCGTTTGACAAAACGAATCTGTAATGATCAGAAGTAGCAAAAAGTAAGGTACTTTTCTATGGAAAAAAATGCCCTTTTCGAAGGTTCAAAGTAACAGTAGCTTTTTTGAATTTACTAGTTATTTCGATTTTTATCTAGTCGTTTCTCAGTTTGTATAGTTACATTTTACATATATCGATTAGCATTTTATATTTTGTTGTTTCTTTCTTATTTACCTACTTTCTTTTAACTTTTCCTAGTTACTTTCCTCTAAAATCCTTCACTATTTCTGGTTATCCAAAAAAATACCCGAAGTGTCATAGATTACCATTTATTTCTATTTCACGACCCTATCGGTTTTGTAGGAGGGCATAGGGAAACTGGGTAAAACCTGTGTTCGATACGACGAACGATACTTCATAAGATATCAACATTACGTTCTATCCGGAACGAAAATGTTTCTCAACCAGGTGCCCCAGACCGATCATCCATTCCAATACTGGTCCAAGATAACGACAGTTACGTCTGGAGATACGACCAACCGCGGCCCCATTATTTTCACTTTCGTTTCGAGCAATCTGAATCAGCTGATATGGATTCTCTAGGATCATCAGCGAGGTCGCCATTTCCAGGGCTTTCAACTTAAAGAAAATGGCCGCCACTGCTAATGGCTGTTTCGTATACAAACACGGTGTTCAATAATTTCCGACCACGCGCGGACGTTTCCCGTGACTCGATTTAACCCCTCCCAACTGTCAGACATTACGTGCATAGTAACGTGGGTAAACACTTTCAACCAGATTCTCTATCCTGCGTGCATGTACATGATGATGTAACAGGACCGAGGCCGACAAAATCATCGTTACTAGGGCCAAATTGCAATTCACTTATGGAAACATCAATAGAGCAGCATCGTCGGCTTAAACGCGAGGCCACGTCCGCACGTTTCGTCGCACTTTCCGCATTACCATCATCGTCGCTAAGTGCGAATACCAGGTGGTTCCATAAATGGATCAGGAGACCTCTTCGCCAATTAGAATCATACTTCCTCCGGCAATTGAAACCAAATTTGCATATCCCGACATTGAATCGAAACATCCTTCAGGAGCAGCATTTTCAATGCCAATCAACTGAATCAGCAGTTTCTTCTGGAATTCTATAGATTTCCGTATACCCACTTCTGAGATGTGCATCAGGCAGGGTTTTACGTGTCACAAAGAAACTTCTATTCAAGTTCGGAGATTTAGAGTTCAAAGTTGTACTTTACGAATTTAATGGTCCAGAGCCCTGATAGATTGGGAAAATAAGTTCAAAGGCTATGAGAACAGTGAATGATAGTAACATCAAGCATTCCAGTTTTTCTTCGATTTCTTTTGGTCTCACGTAGTTACAGTTTTTGTCCTAATAAGCTTTACTAGAGCTTATGTGCCATAAATTACTTTAAATAGTCACCACTAGTGATATTTACCCAGCGAAGGCTGACATTTTTAATGATTAAACCCAAAAAAACCCAAACAACCCTAATTATTTCCACAAATTATGACGTTGTTTGGGTTTGCTTGGGTATATACTGGAAGGCTCGTTTCGACGTACACGTATTAGGGGTAGAAGTATACGAAAATGCCTTTTTTTATCGCATTTTCCGCCAAACGTCGAAACCCCATAACTTATGGAAATAATTAAAAAATATCGGCCTCCGCTGGCTAAATATCACTAGTGATAACTAATTAAAGTAATTTATTGCAAAAAAAATCTCCCGCCAAAATTGATGTGAGCAAACATGGTTCTCCAGGTAGAACTTTTCAATGCGGGACAATCATGAATGACAGTACATCTTGGAGTCAATTTCGTAACGGACATTCTCCATAAAGCAAAGAATGTTCAATGCCAAGGTACAAAGCGACACGGTTGTTCTTGGGAGCTCGAGAAAGAAATTCAGAATGGCAAGGATCGCGACGTGTTCGGTACGTTTTGTCACGGTGGTGAAGCAAAAAGAAAAAAGGGAGCAAAAAAAGAGAGGGTACAAAAGAGGAAGAATGGGTGACGGAAGAAGACACGAAGCCCAACCGCGTTCTCCATGTCCGTATAATAATGACACTGCGACAGGGTGAGTGTCGCAGAACGGTAATGCACTGCGGCTCCCATATATTATTCAAGGGGCTTAGGTGCACTCACCCCCGTCGGTTTTGCGCTCTATAAAGCATGGCCGTTACAATGCCAACGCTGTCTATTCTATCTCTCTGTTTTCAACTGTCCAACCTCTAGCACTTCACGTACACATAAACTTTTCTACATTTCTCACTTTGAGATTCTCCAACCGCAACACTCGTATTCCACAGTACTCATTTTTTTTTTTTGGGCTATAAACGTCTGCAAATCTGTTTCCTCCAACACATCTGGGTTTCGAACTTGTACACTTCCAGGAATAATGTTTAATTCAAAACGAGGCAGTCAGAGTTCGAGAAATCCCAAAATCAACATAAGTGAGACATGGAAGTGATTTCAGACTTGGTTGAAGACTATGATCGATTCGTCAGGATCAATCGGGTTACGATAATTCATCGATACTCCTGCTTTGCTACTTATTTCGATGCAATGTTCGGCTAGAACCACGGGCAAATTTGTTTCCTCAAATACATCTGGGGTATTATCTTGTCCGCTTGTGGAACCAATGTGGTCAACTGGATTAAAGACTTTGATGGACTTGTGATGGAGTCCTGGTCATTAATCGATCCTGTATCAGGGGTCTAGTAAGTTACATCAATTAGGGATCATTTCAGTTCTACTTATTTTAATTCTTAAATCACTAGTTACATAGAAGCTGGGGGAATCTTGAAAAGTTCTTCCTCGACAAGAAGACTCTGATCAAACTAATTATTTCAATTTATTCCAAGGACGATTGAGGACCGCCATCGAAATAGCGACCTGGTGGAAAATCTTTCCTCGTATGGAGTTGCCAGTCGACACACGAGCTTGGCGAGTTTAACGTAATGGTTCCAGTTGGTGAGTTAACTTTTCATAAAATCTGTTCATCTCGTTATTCGGAGTCGACGGTGTAGGATCGAGGGATGAGAAAGAGGTATAGAGAATGCGAGCTGGATAGATAGAGAGATACAGAAAGGACCTAGTGCAGCAAGCGCTATCCAATTACCCTAAGTAATCTCATAGGGGAAGAACGGTACGGTACAGCCAACGGTTGAATCAGACTGCACATAGGAACGTGGCAGTAGACCCGAGTAATTTACACTAATGCTGGAGCGAAGAGGCCTTTTCTCGTATGTTAGCACTGTCTGGTCGACCCTTTCGTCGGTCAGCCCGTCAGCTTGCGGCGAAGCTTCAACCCAAACAAATATCTCACGCATACGGTTTCTTCCCTCCTATCGCCGGATATTCGTGTACGTGGATATACGCCCGGAGACATCGAGATCGATTAAAGCTGCAGACCTCGTCGACTCAATGCTAAAAGATCGTGATCATTCCAGATACTGCCTCAACATTTGCTTCTATATTTCGATACCACCTATCCCTTCTCCCATATAATTTCCTGGCTTTTCAAAAACTTCGTTTAGTAAATACTCTCTTGGAGTCAACTGATAAACATTGGAAGCTGGGTAATTCATTGGATTATATTGGACAGTATATATTTGCAGTGATCAACATTGAAGGAAAATCAAGCTGCTAATATTGATCGGTGTAAGGTTTTCATTTGAACATACATAGATTATTCGGATTTTTCAAAATTTTGATTTGGAATCTCGTTGGTCTTATCGTTCAGATATGAAATTTCATTGATTCCGACCTGACATTTCCCTGATCTTTTGATGTAAACTTAATATTTTAATGTGACAGAGCTTGAGTTTCAATGATTTTTCAATCTTAATTTGAATTCATCTGAAATTCCATTTCACTTTCAATCCAGGCCTGAAATTTTATTGAGTTTTCAATCTGGATATGAAATTTCATTAAACTTCCAATCTAGACATGAAGGTCTATTGAGTTGTCAATGTAGAACTAAAATTCCATTGAATTTTCAATCCAGACCTAAAAATCCGTTGATCTTCCAATGCACATCTGCTATTCTATTGATGTTGAAATCCAGACCTGATATTCCAATCCAGACCTGGAATTGAGGTGGGGTAGGAAACTCCAATTTCGATTGACCTCAAATTCCAAAATCCACTCAAAATTACCAATTTGAATATCCCGAAACTACAAATTTCGTAAAGCTCATGCCAGCTAAAGCTTAAAGAAATTTGTAGTTTCGGAATATTAAAATTCGAAATTTTGAGCCTTCTGGTCAATCGAAGTTCATATTTTTTGCTCCACCCCCTGGAATTACATCGATCTTGCGTTTTGACTATAAAATTTAATCGATCATTTGAATCACTTTTGGATCGATCCTTTTCACATTAGAAAATTTAATCGATACTTTGATTTATGCTATAGAGTTTCAGTGATCTATTGATTCAGGCTAAAAAATTTCATCGGCCATCGTAAAAGCGTAAAAGATCGCAATAAAGTGTTTATCAGTACTAGAGCTCAGTTGCATTTCCGAGAGTCGATTTCGGGCTTTTCGTTAATGACGATTCCGTAATTTGGAGGTGTTATAATCCCTATTTGGCACAACTGTTAAACCCACGATAGAGATACGCTGGTCCCATAAGGCATTAGCCGTTATATCCTCCTTATGTAAACTACCGCTAGCCCGATTGTTCATAATGATGGATTTTCTCGGTAGGATGAATTAACATGGGGGACCTGTTTCGAAGCAGATAGTGGATATCAAATGGGCCAAGTTGTACTTACGTATATTACAAAGCGATTTAACAATATCAGACTTTTTCGTATTTTTCGATCTGGAATAGCGTTTCACCAAATCAGTAGAGGCCATATATATGTGTATAAAAAATATATCTTCTCTCGAAATATTTTTTCGACGAAGAATTCTCAGACACCCAAATTTCCATTTGGCCCTCTAAAACTTGCCCTGACGATGGAACTCTAAGCACATGATGAAGAACTTGCAAAATATTCTAGTACATAAATTTCTTCAACGAAAATTCACGTGGAGATTTGAGTACAGAGTTGCACGAGGAAAAAAATGACAAGCATGAACGCGAATTTAAGAAAAGACGAGCTGCTTTTTTCCTCTTAGCTGTAATTCATGCTAGTGAACGTGCACGCGTCATTAGCAACTTTTACGCATCAGGTATTTCAATATTATCTCCGTCCGTAGATTATCCAGGATATGTACAGAAATGTATACAATGTAACAGATTTTTGTCCTCAACAATGTGTGCCAGAGAAAAAAAGGCATTCCGAAAAAAAAACAAAAATCCATTCCTAGCACACGAGAATGAAATTTTTTGAATTCCGAATACCGAGCAACTCCGAAAAAATTTAATTATGCAAGCCATCATGGTGAAAAAATGACTACACATGTGTTTAATAATTATAAATATGTTTTTAATAAGTCTTATAAATAATTAGCTCTTTTATTGAAGGCGTCTAATGAGCGTTTCATAAAACTCCTCATCCCTTATTAGAAGATAATAAGGACTTAAAAAAATGGCGCCTTCATCAGATATCCCTAACGAGAATTTAAAAAATCACTAAATTCATTACACATATTTAATGAGGATTTAAAAAACTGAACAGCGTAATTAGACGTGTCTATTTAGGTTAAAAAAAAGATATCCATTTAGATATTTCTAATGAGGGTTCCAAAAAATGGCTTCGCAGACATATATATTTAACGAGTATCCCAAAAAAGGTGTTTCAGACATGTTTAATGAAAGTTCCAAAAAGAGCCTCCCAAACATGTCCAATGCAGACTCTAGTGAAGTCAAGTGTCATCACGTACGATTCGATTGGCACAGGAATAATTGGCGAAAAGTTTAATTTTAAGGTTCCTCATTCAAAGGAGAATCCCTGTCACATCCGATTTCTATCCTATCGCGATAGACTATGTTTTGCCGGTCCGTGCAAATACTCGTCCCAGCGTGTTGTTATCTTTAGTAGCGTCACAAGAGCTTTGCCATTGTTGTACCTTGTTTTAGCAACAGCCCCGACGAATTAGTTCGCGCTAATGACGACGATGGAACACGAAGGGTCAGAAGGTGGACGGGCAGTAAGCGAAAGGATCTATAGACAGTCTAGGAACTACCGAGAGGGATGTACGTGGTCGAGTTACCTTAAGCTTTATTTAGCCCAACCCGATTATAAGCTTCTCGCTGGTCTCAACCACGATCTGATCAACGGTTTGCGGCACCACTGCACTGCGATTTCGCAATCTCTATTCTTGCGTTCGAATCCTTTAGACAAAAGCCTTGTTCCTGAAATATCCTCACTTCGATGTCCTTAATATCCTTGCTAAAGAACATCCGAAAATAGGAATTTCACTTCTCGTTTCATTTTATTTTATCTCGAGCTTCTCATTGATTTATTTTGTAATGAACTTTCTTTTTTTTTGCGTTCCTAAACCGATCTACGAAAAATGCAAGGATCAAAATTTCATTGCAATGTCTAGTTGTCGATTTTTGGGAGCACCCAAATTACTTGGAAAAAAATAAGTGAGCTGAAATCGAAACAAACCGAATTCGATAAATTCGGTAATGATCGTACGGCGGATGTGATTCACATCCAAATAAGGATCAACTTCTAGGTATAAAAAACTATCGATTTGTCTTGTATATGATTGACTATGGGGAAAAAAGATTTCCATCTTTCCGGATATCCGTAAGGATATGTAGATCTACATAACCCTACAAATTTTCAAGCCTTAGTTTTTTCTTAGACATTTACCTTTTTTGGTCAAACCGTGCATTAGGTATCGTAAAATTGAGAGTGGATTGTTGTTTTATTGAACGTTAAAAATAATTCGTTTTTGAGTAATTTTAAATCAAACCATTTCAGCTATCCCTTTCGCACTCGTACGTCGCATAGTACATTTTCCTATCCACCTTAACACTTTCGCGAGCTATGTCAAATCCATCAAAATCGCCAGCAATATCATATAAAAATATCAATACATCATGCAAATTATCTGGATCGCTCGGTACATGATTCTCATTGTACAACTAGGCCTACAAGTACTCCGGCCCGTTTTGCAATTACTTTCATTCTCCAGAAATTCCTGAGCTACTTTTCATAATGGGGAAAGCAGTGAAACTTTCCGGTCAGTCACCTGTACAAGAAAACTTCGAACTATCGTTCTCTTTGAGGTACGATATTTCTTCATCTCATTGACTTTGTACCAAGTTACGGAAAAAGTGATTGCCACCGTCGTTTCGTACTTTTATCATATCCAGAAGTTTTGATCACAATGCAGCAGTACGTGTTTCAAATTTTGATTAATGACGAACGATAAATCATTCTACAATCGGTGGATATTTTTGTCGAACCGTTTTCAAAAAGACAAGGACACAAGCTTTATCCCCAAAATGTCAACACGTTATGAAATTTCATTGATCTTTCAATTCACATGTGAAATTTGATACATTCATCAGCATTCTAGGAATCTGGAAACTATGAATCAAGCTCTAGGAATCAAATTCTGGGAATCAAATTCTGGGAATCAAATTCTGGGAATCAAATTCTGGGAATCAAATTCTGGGAATCAAATTCTGGGAATCAAATT
>JAPYZI010000848.1:0-71903 GCA_030523105.1 Ophioninae sp. A BG-2022a
AACGACTCTCGCGGTTTTTTTTTTTTCTTCTCTCGAACAGTGTACGTGTATGCGCGAGGCCCCCAACGGCTGCCGGTATATCCTGCAGCGATCTATTCGCATCGATCAGGCCCGGTAAAGCCGCAATTCACCTCCTCCCCCCCCGCCGGCATTCCCTCACCCGTTGCTATAGCTCGTGCCACGATCATCTCGCTCGTTGTTTTTTTTTTTCTGAGTCTCTCGGGTGTGCTTTTCTCTTCGCGCCTGAGCACCCGCGAATCTTTCATGGACGCTCGATCCGATCGGACGGTGAAGTGACGAGTGTGGGATTGGAAGAGACGAAGGGACGGAGCGCCAAAAAAGCAAGGGCATGGAATGGAAAAAATAATTAGCAGGGAAAGAAAAATGCGTTGGAGGGGAAAGGCGTGCGCAGAAGTATCGCAATGTTCGGTTGGAGTGATACGATGGGACTGCAACAAGCGGGCTTCCTCATCCGTGCGCACGCAACTCGCACGCCTGAGATCTGGAGGAGAAGAGGACGAGAGAGAGAAAGAGAGAGGCGCATCGCGAACCGCGATCACGTCCGGGCTTACCGTTAAAATCGCGCGGCCCCGACTTTATTAGTGTCTCGTCTTCGCGTTTTCCTCTTCATCGTGTCTTCTTCATGCACTTCTTTCGAGCTCTTCTTGCGCGCATCGAATGTCCATTTATCGTGAGTGAGAGTGGACCGATGGCGCGGGACTCACGCTTCATCCGTCTCACTCTACCACGGTTTCTTTGCTACACTTCCTACCCGAGTGAACGTATTCGATTTATTTTTTTTTTCTGACGATATTATGCGGACTGACTCTTGGAAAAATCGATTTCCGGTTTGGTTCGAGACATTTCGGCAACACTTGGGAAAGTCCGGTGTGTTGTCATTACCGACCGAGCTGACCGCCGCTGGGGCGTTCTTTGGGTTCTTCGACCTTCAAATCTAGGGTCTAGTCTCGAAGTTTCAAGATCAATCACTGTGAGCTTGCTCCGTACAGGAATTGTAATAAACGATTTTAAAAAGTAATAAAATCTCCGACAAACAATGTGATATCGTTCATACTTCGATTCTTCAAAACCTACCACTCTTTTTGTCCCTAACAGTGCGCCTATATCTGAAAATAACTGAATCCACGTTGCGACGTTCCCCGCGTCAATACGAGTTCGACACTCGACCGAACATCACTTGGAGTATCGATCCTTGGCGCGTACAATGTTCAAGTGTGCATCCTTGATACCGATCCATCGAGAATTCTTCTCTCCCTTTTTTTGCTCCATTCCCATCGATGTCGAACGATTACGAGCGACACTTTGCCGCTTCTTCGCTTATTCGCGAAACACATCGAAGAATTTGGTCCTCCTTTCCGTCTCGTGGTCGTATCCGTCGTCGAAAAAGCCGGAGACAAGAGTTGTTTCGAGGGTTGTCGCGTTTTGTGGCAACAATCAGCGAGCTGGTTGGCCGACAAGGATATGAATGCATAAGCAGCGCGCAGTTAACACGGAGGCACATGGTGAACCTCCTCGCTTATATATTTACTCCTTTTTTTCTCTCTCTCTCTCTCCTTCGCTTCTTTCCTCTCTTTCTTTTCCTTCCCGAGAAACCGCGCAGGCTCAAAAGGATGCCGCGCGATCTCCGTGGATCCTCGCGTCGCGAGACAAGGAGCGGAGATACGGAGAGAAGGAGAGAGAGAGAGAGAAGGAGAGAAACCGAGAGAGACGGAGAATGTAAAGGAGGGTGGATATAGTCTGGAGGAACGAGAGGAAACATTGTCGTGTCTCCCCCTTCCCGAGCCTCTCATTCTCCCTCTCTTTCCCTTCTTTTGCTTTCCACTATCGCTCGGTCCTCTCGGTTCCTTCACCGGGTTTGCCCACCTCGTGTCGATAAATACAACCGATGTCGTCGTATACGCTCCGCCGCTCCAATCTTCCCACATGTATATATATATATATATAAAGATTTTCATTCTTTTTTTTTATCATCGTCATCCAAACTGTGCTCCGGCATCCGCGGCACTCACGAGGAATACACACATTCACAAGGGATTGCACACACTCTTGATGGTCTTGCCGAGCAATTCTCAGCCTCTTGTTTTCTGGACGGAAGGTTCTGGGACTTGGAGCTTGTAAGGAGGGAACGGAACCTTCGAGAAATTCCAACTTTCTTGTCGCGCAGAAAGGACTTGTTACTCCTTTCTTTTTCGAGAGTGCGAGCTACCTAGGCGTTGTTAATATCAGTGAAACACGTATTTAGTTGATCGCCAGATGCTTTGCGGTGGTTTGAGCCTCGCCGAATCCGTTTCACTCGCTCTCTTTGCCTATCGCTCCATCGGGAACTCCGGCCGCCTCTTCGGCGCTGAACTGGTTGAAACGCTGCGGTTTTCTTCGGGTTGGAGGATCGGTGAGGGGGGATAAGGAACCAGTCGTAATTAACCGCTTTGTCAATGGCGCCTGCGCCCTTTTAAACTCGAATTACCGCGCTGGAACGGAATGTCGAGAACCGGTTCCTATCCGTGTTTTCTTGCTGGCATACTATTCCCTTTTTTTTTTCTTTTACTTCCCATCGGCTCTAGCGATATCGCGACAGTCTCGTGAAAACGGGAATACGTTGATTCGCAATCATATTCGTCGGTGGAACGAGAAAATCGAGGTTAATTTTTCTCGACTTTTGTTTTATCCGTTCGTGGAAGATTAGTCACTTTCAAAGTAATATAAAATGATATAAATCTGCATTTGTAAACCCTTCAGGGCCTCACGCTATGATTGAAAAAGAAAAAAAAACTTGAACGACTGTGAGAAAAGTGTGAAATATCCGCTAGGTTATGTAGAATCTGTAAATATCCTCAACGATGCTTGATTTTTTCCCATAAAAAAACGGAGCGTCCAGACAAAAGTGGTTTCAAAAATTTGCGAAATCAGGTCGCTCCTGATCATACTAAAACAGTCAGTAACAGTCTCGAAGATCGATTTCTTGCGCGCTCTAATCAATTTGGTTGGGCATGAATTTTCTTGAGATCGGACAAATGAGTTTTTCTCGGTGTCGGTTAATGAGCGCCAGAGGACAATCAATCTGCGAAGGCGGCACGATCGCGAGTCCCTCCTCACCGTCGTTTGTTCGAAGCTCACCGCGAGATTCCCATCCCGAATACGGCAGACCGACCAGTCGACGGATTATATACACCAATGATACATGTGCGGAGAGTGCGAAAGAACAAAGAGAATCCCGCGAGTGCCTCGAGGAGGAAGAAGCGAGAGGACTTCAGTAGTGGAGAAGATCCCTGCTGCCTCTCTCTCTTTCGTTCACATACAAGCACCATCGCTTTCGTTCTCTCTCACTCTCTCTCTTTTACCGCGCCATGGAAGAAGCTTTGCTGCAGACACCTGCTTCTCTTGGCATTGTCTTTGGAACTCTGCCAGTAATCTTTCTCTCTCTTTCTTTCTGTCTCCTCTCCCCTCGGAGACCTTTCTCTGAGAATCGGTTGGAGAAAGAGAATTTCACACGCGAGAATCGGTGTCGGAACGAAAAACAATTGTATTCGTAAATGGGATATAGGAGAGGTTTTTCTGTCGCCACCGAAACATCGTTTCCGAAACCGACAGGATTCTTGCCCGCTCGCCTTAGCTTGCTTGCCTTTGGGAACGATAAGTCGATATTTTTCTTGCACGCGAATTCCCGCGAGGTCTCCAAGGGCCTCTCCACAATTTATCACTTTCTTTAACATCTGAGCGACTCGCAAGTGTGTTCGAATAATTGTCAAAAAAAAAAAAAGAAAACAAACAAACATTCTTGATCTCATTGAAATCGTAACTAACGACGATTCGTTGTCTTTTTTGTTTATTCTCAACATTGCAGCGGTTGCCGAGACGAGTGTTGATCGGAAATGCGCGAAAAAGTTTGGTAAAGGTGCCGCGATGGCATCGCCGGCGTTTTCCAAGCACTATTCGGACAGCCACGAACTTCTCTTCGGCACTGAATCGCGAAGGGACAAGAATTCATCGTCGCGAAGGGACGCCAGGAGGAAGCAACCAAAAGGAGGGAGCGTGAAAAGGATAATCGTTCTCGAGGTCTCATCGGCAGGACCAACAAATTCGTAAAGGGCATGCGAGCTCATCATGTTCAACCTCCGACACGAGCCACCAGCCCTGTCGAAAATCCCAACAACACTCGGCGTTCTTGCTGTTGCACTGCTCCTCTTAATAGCTAGCCAAGATGCCTCGGCCGATCTCAATTCCGAATTCGTCAAGGGAAAAAGTAAGTCGAGTCCGTAAGTCTGTAGACGTGAGTTGCATTGGGACGGGGTATGTATGTATCGGGAGCGTTTCGCTGATCGGTGCTGTCAAACGATACTGATTTTCTCGTACCCACTAATCATTTTCCAGAAGACTCTGAACCCCATAGTGGTTCCCCCTGCAGCTTTCTTTTTCGATAAGAGAGCGCAGCTACTCGCATCAAACCTGAACTTCAATTTTGTACGTTGACGGGAAATGAGAAAATACTCCGCATCGTCCAGCACTGGTCAATGAAACGCTCCAGTCACGTTAATAGTTAAATGAAAAAAAGCTGCCATACTTATTTGGAACGTCTCTTTTTTTAAATTTTCGTAAGAATATTGTGTTTCTTGTAAAATTAGAAATTACAATTGATTTTTCAACGCCGTTCATTCGTCGAACGTTGAAACGACTGATCGCTCGTTCGAGGCGTGTCTATTACCGGATCACTTTCGGAAATGCTGTTCGCCTGGAAATCTACTCGTTAGAACAGAGTAGATTTCCAGGCGAACAGCACAGTTCGTAAGAGTTGAAGATGAACGGCAGTTCAGTGCGGGAGGTCAATTGTCGTTGGAGGCTCACGGAGTGTCTCCAATGATGTCTTCCAGGCTAAGAATAGGCTCCGACAAGAAAGTCGAGAAGACTGTATGATCCAGAGTCGTGGCAACTCTGTCCGAGATTGCGTGGGCGGGATGTTTGTCTAGCGAGACGAGGAGGAGCCCTTTACCGAGCGCGGGTGCGAGAGCAACGTTCTCTCCTTTGAGTACAGAAAGAGCGAGATAGAGAGGGAGAGGGGAGAGAGAGAGAGTTAGATACAGCAAGAGCTTTGGAGTACAAGCTACCTGGAAAGTACCGTTTCTCTGTCCCACAAGAGACTCTCTTCTCGTTACGCCGAGAGCAAAATTCGTTTATTTTTGTCTCTTTCTCTCTTCACCTTTTATAACTAGAAAGCGCCTGGTGCAAGCGGTGTAAGACACACTTTGCCACGTGTGCCTTTTTCGTGACACTCGTCGAGGGCCGTACTCGCGACGGCGACGTGTGCGTTCAAGAATAGCCGTCCTCGTGATTCCACCGCGAGGTGACGTGGGCGAATCAACACATACGTAGGAAAGGAGCAGCCAGGGAATACCACTAATCACTCGGACACTAATTAGGCAACCGGGCTATTCTCTCTGCAAAGAAATCTTCCTTCTTCTCCGAACTTAACGAACGCCCAGTCGTTCTGACATAAATGAGGCAATGTTATTTGTCCTCGATTCCACTCGTTCATTCGTTGGACATCTCTTAGGAGCAACAACGCTGACGTTTGGCTCGTTGCTATGGCTCAAAATGAATGTACTGCATAGTACAATTTTTAACAGCCAGTTTTTAAACGCGGATCTGATGATCCTTTCGATTTTGTTCGGGTTCTTTATCAGAGACGCATGGTGTGAATTTTTTAGAAATAATTTTGGGTCGTGATAGAAACAGAACGAGTTTTCAACGCATTCCAAAGTTCGCCGTCGTTGGCAACAGCTGCAGAAGACGGACGCTGAAACTTCACGCAGGCATGAATAGAGATCCAGGAAAAAATTGTTCACCGCAGGCCGACATCGGCTTAGGGCAAACGGGCTTCACCATTCCCCTTCCTACCTGCCGTAATGTATTAGTTGTTCCTTCCACCCGGAATTTCAATTCACATCAACCAATGGGCGAATAGAACGCCTACAAAGATCGGATCGATATGTAAGTCGGCAATATTGAACCCGTCAGGAGACCGTCCTGGAAATGGAATCCTTGGCTTTTCTGACGCGCCATTGCAGTGCCATACTTAGCGCAATCTTGTGCGGGTCGAAATTCTACAGGCCGGACATGATTCAACGATCGCGACCTACGCGTGAGTTTTCAAAAAAAAAAAGGTGGAGGAGAAATTGGGAACTTGGACCCACTGATAAGAGTGATAACAACGAAATAGAATAGGCCTGACGGGGAAGGGAACGGCGGACGGAGGGGGGGGGGGGGAACTAGATAGGCGGAACATCCTGGCGTCGCGACGCCAGACTGTACTCGTGCGTGAAGCGGGGAGACCGTATACGGGCAACGAGAAAGTAAGAGGCTACGTGTCTGCCATACGTGGGGCGACAGCTGAAACCTTTTCCTAGGGCGTTACCTGCGAGCGTAAAAACACAAGAACTCGCCATAACTTCATCAGTGACACGAAGCTTTCCCGTTGGCTCGTCTTTCCACGCGGACGATTAAACGACCCATTTCCAGCGCCGCTCACCGCGGATGAGGTCAAGATCTACGGATTTCGGGAAAATCTGAATAATAAAGGTATTTTTGTCCGGTAGAACTGAAAGTTCGATTATTTGTCATGCCGGGACTCGTGAGCAATCGAAGTTACATCCGGAAACCGGAAATCGCCGATCTCGAGGATACCCTCCAAGTGGAAGTGCTTTACGTCGATCATCCAACCAGCATGTGGATAAGACCACTCCAAATGGAGGACCGTTACAACGAATTTGCAATTTCGATGACCGAACATTACGTGACTCGGGGCGAAGGTTCGTTGATCGAAGACGAGAATCTTGTTGATGGAACTCTGTGCGCCGCCCGTAAAAACGGGACTGCTGTCCGTGGGCGAATCGTCTGCGTCGATGACGAAGGATATTGCGAAATTTGGCTGGTGGATCAAGGATACTCCGATTATTTCGACAAACGTGACGTTTATCATCTCGACCCACAATTCAGGGAGATACCGTCAATGGCGATCCATTGCGGACTTCAGGACGTACAACCTCGTTACGATCTCGAATGGACGTGTTCCTCGCAGCGACTCATTAACGATTTGAGTTTTGGTCGAATCGCAGTTGCTGCTGTTTGCACGAAAGTCCTCGAGAACGGCTCCCTCTGGCTGAGGCTCATCGTCGATGGAATCGACGTGGCCAATGATCTCGTTCTTCGGGAAGAGGCTATACCTCATCGACAATGCCTGCGTCGTACGGCTTAACTCATTTTTTAAGAAATAGAATTCAATGAATTTTGTCAAACAACGATATTCTCCAAATATACCTGAACGGGATTACGGAGTCTTCCAATTTAAAATAATAAAAACAAATCAAAGATTACAAAAATAATAATTATTTTAGGCATAGGAACAAATGAGCGTAACAAAATTAAAAACAAAAAAGATTACACTTTTCAACCATTCCCGGTTATTTTATTACTTAATTCCCAATCCCAATTTATTCAATTTAAACGAACACTTTCGGAAAGAAAAGAAAAAGTCTTTCTCGACTACTCTCCGGCTGCGGTAGCCGATGTATTCTGTTTTTTTCTTCGCGCACGATCGTTCCATGAGAACGTAATGTCTTCTCAATTATCATAATACACCTCATCCCCGTGGTTTTTTCAACGCGCCAGCTCGCGCACCGAAGTCCCCCCAGTCAACGTCGCGAATATGATTCTTAACGTATAAGGGTGTAGGAGCAAAATCCCATTTTATTCTTATTCCTGTTCGCACACGAGTGCACACGTCTACTCCTTGTTCATAACCCGCGTACGATGTATCTCGAATGTCCGAATTTCAGGCTCGCCGATGGAAAAAAGTGTATGATACTCGGGACGACTGCAAGGGTGGCTTTAGGAAAGACCTGAAGGGAAAAAGAGGAAAGATTCCATCGGTTGTATCCGTACACCAGCAAGCAAATAAAGAAAATAAAGGAAGTAGGACGGTAACGAAAAAAGGCCGCGTTAAGAAAAATGTATTGGGCTAAACGGTTACATTCAGGAATGCCAATAAATAATTTTTTTTTTAAGAGATTACTGTATTAGCTGCAATTAGTATAAATTTAATCAAGTATTTCAATATATGGTCTTATAGTTTGATTCGTCAGATATAAATGAACAATTTTGTTAATCCGAATGAATTTTTTTCGGTCATCCCAGAGCAATGAAAATCCTCGAGATTTCCATCAACAATTAATATTCCAAGCCGTGCACATTCACTAAAGTTTCAATAGCGCTCTCGATACACAAAAATCCATCAAATATTATTTTTCTTTACAACAATAATGTGAAAATTTCTATTGCTGGAATGCAACGGAAATTGATTTTTCGAACTACCCTGATTTTCTTTGCCAGGCTCAAAAGTCACGGAAACATTTTTTCGGATCCCTATTGAGCGTTCGATGAAATATTTCCGAATTAATATTTCGCCTTTTAATAAAAATAATAAAAAGTATAATCAAGAATGTCGTTTCGTTCGTAGCTTGCCAATCGAGCAATTAGACATATTGTTGTTCATTTAACCGATACGGGCGATTAAAAAATGACCAAAAAAGTAACAATTTTTAAGCGACTCTTGGTAATGTTCGCCCTCGTCACAACTGGCCACATCGCATATTGGAGAGATTCGATCGACTTGAAAATCCCCTTAGCCCCTATGGTCCAATATTACGAACACATGTTCCGGGAGGAGAGTAAACGAATTGACCATTCGATTCGACATAAGCGAGGGTTTTATAAGCTTGGTGGGTTGTCGCGCGCGCGCGCTCGCAGTTTCTATCGCATAATACGGCTGGTGGGTCGTCGGAAATACCGGCGCGACAAAGACGACGGTTCTCCCGTATCAAAGTTGAGGAAATCTTGTAGGTATATCCAGGTACGATACAATATCTGTTGTACACGCTGGTCTCACGAGTCGCACAGTCGAAGACGTAAAGGGGATAGAATTGAAGAGAGAGAGAGAGAGAGAGAGAGAAACAGATGAAAGATATCCGGAAGGCACGCCGTAATTGACCGGTCGGAATATTGACGAGAGAAGCCACCAGAGACGGATTGAGACATTGAATTTATCCGAGGAAGAGTCCGTTCTGCTTTCCTTTTTTTGTCATCCAGCGCATCCCCAATGAAATATGAGTGTTCACGACGTACGACAAACGCACGCGGAGCATAGCGAGAAATTTATGTACTCGGAAAGATCCCCCGGGTTACGCGCGCCTCTTATACATGTATAGATATAACATTTCTTGGATTCCCTCCTCCCGCAGCGGGACGCTCGGACGTACAAAGATTTTTCAGTTGTTTATTTCGAAACGCTCGAGCCTCGAAAGGTTCGGTTCGTACGCGCTCGGCATAGTCGCTTCGGCAATTTTGGCACAGCGTTCGTACAAAATTCTTGAAGCTTGAAAAAGCAGCGGCTCGCGTGTGTGCATAAACAGGCACGAGTCGTTCCACTGGAAGCCGAGGAAAAACGAAGAGGAAGAAAGTGAATCGATCGAACGATAGAAGCCGGATAAATAGCTCCGAGTTTTCGTCCACGTACGCTCAACGGGGATGATGCAAGGTGAACGAATGTTTATATTCGATGTGTCACAAGTTACGTACGCCAAGGCAAAGAGCCTCGACCTTGAGTAAACGATTTTTCGCTCATGTATATATACATATACATATACATATACATATATATCAGGAATAAGAAAACACAGCGAACGAAAAATACGTTCAAGTTTGCATCGCTCGTATGGACAAAATCTTTTTTACTGGATTTTTTAATTTTTGTCTATTTTACGTTCAGTCGGTGATTTGAATTTTCAATCTTAAAATAAATGTCTTACCAGTATTGAAGATTTTTTAGGAAAGATTTATTCGAGCGTATATTCAGAAAAATCGTTTCTAAAATTTGCACGTACCCTTGCTCCCACGCGTGTTCCGAATCGAAGTTAACGGTAACTAGTTCCAACTAGCCAACGGTTCTATGAATTATTTCGATGGACCATCTCTCCCTTGTACCATCTGCTCCGGAGTTACCCTATGTGTGAATATATATATATATATATATATATATATATATATATATATATGCACGCGTGTGAGAATCGCGCAGCCGGTCGATTCGAAAAGTTTGCCCGTGCACATAGTGGATGTACCGCGCGTCTCCCGTTCGCGTACGTGGGTGTCTGACGAGGGTAGATGCGAGTGCGCGTGTGGGTGCAAAATCTTTTTTTCGCTTTCAATCTCTCTTTTCCCATACTCGATCGATCTCGAATCTATTACCCGGCCAACGATCGATCGTACACATTCGTTGCCAGAAAAGAGTTTAGAAAAACAGGTATCTCGATTTCCATAAATGGAATAAAATTATTTCTACGCGAAGAAAAGAAAGAGCGGATACTTGGAATTGAAAGAAAAAAATAACGGTGGAGAATTATTACGATTATAACTTCAGAGATGCTTCTAATGAGGCTTCATCGTCGCTGTGCACATTTTGGTTGCCAGTAAACGAGCACGAAGGTCGGCATTACTCAAAAGTCATTGAGTTATATACACATATGCATAACGAGTATCAGAAAAAATAGTATCGTGTTCCAGTACAAACGATCCTTGAAAGACAAGAGGAAAATAAAGAACCCGAGGGAGGGCAAAATTGAGAGAGCAAGAGAAAGAGAAACGTACGCATCTAAGTGGAGGCAAGAGTTAATACCCTGCTTGAGGGCAACGAGGCGCGAGTAAAAGTTCGCGCGCTTCGCCCTCGGTTTTCGCTTCGAGAGATCACTCGTGATCCGGGAGATCTCCTTCGCTAGGAGATCAGATATATGCGAGGAAAAAGAATATACATATATATATATATATACATAAAATTGATAACAATACTCATAATAATAATAATAATAATAAACACGAGCAAAAGGTTAACAGTGAACGTCGAGGGCATACATCAACTTATACGCGAGTGTAGTTTCAGATATCAAAATATATGTACATGAATTTACGTGCACGGAGAAAAGCAGGTTCGCAGAGAAACAGAAATGGAGGGAGAAGTGAAAGAACTGAAGGAATACAATGCTCTTAGCATCGGAGTTGTACGAAGAACGAAATCAAATGAATGTTTATCACTGTTTTCGTTCATGTTTTCTGAAATGCCAATGTGTTTCATTCGTTACAGAAATTTCGTATTTTTGTTATTTTCAAAGAAACCACGCCACTGTTATACTGTTAGAAATGATTAAAAAAATGATGCATCCAGACAACCGTTTGTAAAAACTGAGTCATTATTGCAACGAACGAGTATTCAATTTTCAAGTAAATTTGTTTATCAAACGTGTACACGGTGTACATCGTTTAGAAAAAAGTTTAGAATTCCGAGATGAACGGTTTTAAATTTTCACCAGCAGTTCTACGAAACTAAGTTTCTATAGTCATAATTATAAGTTAACCATTAGTAGTAAATATTTACGCCTCACATCAAACTTTCCTCTTCAATTCGAGTTGCCACGAGCAACGAGTGATTTTTAAGAAAAAGAATCTTTGAGATAGAATCGCGGAGAGCATTCAAAAAATGCGTTCACGTTGACACATCGATCGTGACAACTCCGGATCGAAGTTTAGGGTGGACGTAATTTTTATTCAGAGAATTGCCGTGTGGGGGAAAAAAAAATGCGCCGTCCCAGCGAGATTAAAGGAGCGATGCGCGTGGGTGTCGAAATTGCTCTCGTCGACAAGCGTATATACGTATAGAGCGCATAAGTGTACTCGGGGGAACTACCGTGTTGCGAGGGAATTCGCAACCCTCTCGGGACTTTTATTGCCGATATCAATGTCATCGTGACTCGAAGCTCGGACTTGGGTATACGCGGCGAGAGAAATCTCCGGTAAATCCCATTGTTCCTCGGGAGCGACCCACTGTTTTATGCGCCTTTAGCTCGCCTCTTATTCTTCGTGTTTCTCATAACTCTTTTCTTTTTCGTTCTCGCCACAGAAAACGTTTCTCCACCTTTGAGATATTTTCTCGCTCTTCTTCTCTCTTCCTTGTTTCTTCGGTCCCGGTCCTTCTTGTGTTTCATGGTAGTCTCGTACCTTTACGATACTTCGGCTTTTTTTATTTCGACTTTTATATTTTTCGACAATTATTGTTTTGTTATTTTTTTTGTTTCCCTTGGCTTCTCTCATTACCGCGTTGAGCGCGAGAGCTCGTGCGGGCCCGCGGAGACACGCGTACTCGATATACCGAGAAACAGTGATAAAGATAAGAAGGGAGAGGCAAAGAGAGAGAGAGAGAGAAGGAAAACTGAAAAAACGGAGGGAATGAAAAATCGAGTCCGCAGAGAAGAACAGAAAAATCCGTGAGGCAAAAGGGAGGGAGAGAGAGGAAGAGAGAAATACAGAGTCCGTAAAGCCCGCCAGCAAAGTTTGGACCAAGTATCGATGTTTACGAGCTCAAGTAAATGGCGCCGCCTCACCGCGCGCGCATCCATTGGCATGCGGTTATTTCGTATTACTTTAGGGTCTTTAATGGCGCCCTAAAGTGCCGCATAAAAATTGAAGCCTTCACTCTTTCTCCGTACCTATTTCGCCCTTCTGTCTTGCTCACTCCCTCTCTCTCTCTCTCTCTCTCTCAACCTATGCGGTGCTCAAAAACAGGCCACAAAGAAATATACGCGCCGCGAATTCATTTCTCCTCGGCTCCTCCACCCGCGCCTGCCTCGGGCTAACTTGAGAGTATCGCTGATGCTGCACGGCGATCCCTCTCTCGGCGACCTCGCGTTCACGACCCAACAGACGTAACCGCAAACGGTCTCTCGGTGGAGACGAAAAAAAAAAAATAGACCGAGAAACAGTATGCTTTTGTTTTTGGATCGAATCAATTTTATTCGAAGCTCGCGACAATATCTAGAGGAATATTCATGAGAAACTGACCGAGTCTCTTTTCTCACTGGAATCAGTTTCGTCAACAAATCCGACATCGATTTTCAACCAAAGCTAATCATTATACAAACCGCGACGAACAACTGCGAAGAGTATTATAGAATTTAAAAAAAAATCGTTCCATACAAAACCAACTTAGTCTTATCGAAGAAAACTACGATCTCCAACGCTCGGAATCCAGAAAATCCATTGTATTGCTTAAACTTTTCCCACTTTTTCGCAGATATAGTTCTTGACAAAATGTTTAAAATAATAATAAAATTATCATATGAATTTGAAATAATAATAAATCATGACTTAAACAAATAAACATTTAACTTAGTAAATATATAATAAATTCGGTTAGCACGATTGTGAGAATGAAAAAAATGGAGCGAGTCCCTGGAACTGTACGAAGAAGGCTCCTTCCTCGAAGGAAGCCAAAAATTGGTTCCAATTTCTGAAAATTCGACGAATGCCTGTGGCCCGAGATTGGAGGATAATCATAGCGCGCTACTTCGAGAGTGCGAATTTCGAACGTCGTGCTTGAGCACCGGGAGGGGAATTTGGGTTAAACTGAACACGTATATAGAAAAGACAAGTGCGAAGCAATATCGGCGAAAACCCAAAAGTTTCGCGTCTCTGTCGAACGTATAGTTCCGTTAATGATGCTACGTATATATCGTTCCGGTATTCATATAAATATAAATGTTATTATTATAAGTAGATACGACGAGATTTCAAACTACGCCGATATGCTTCACCATGTACTACGCCAAATTGCAATAATTTGGTTTCTTTTTTTTCTGCATACAAGAAAGTTATCCATAAATTGGTGAATTTCAGCATTGTTTGATACCGACGGTTACCGACGTTCGCATCGTTATAATGCAACGATTTTTTTTTGTTTTTTTTGCAATAAATTGTTCTTGCAACAAATGGATCGCTAAATGAGTATCCGAAAAGCAGTGTTTCCGTGACTTTGTGCCTTAAATTAACAAAAAAAACCATAATAAAAAATAAATAGTAGAATTATTAAAAAAATACTCAGGATGCTTCGGACTTGATTAGTTGATTCCACGTTCATTTGTTTAATTAATGTGTAATTAATGTAATTAATTTGATGACTTCGTAATTTATTTATTCAATTGAATTTATGAATTTAATTAACTTCAATTTTCTCTACAGAGAAACCTCTTGATGCTTGACAAAAAAAAAACACGCATGCGCAAGGAACTGGCGCGCATGAGCGGGCGCCGAAATAAATTCTCGGCGATTATTGGCGATTGTTTGTGTCCTCGAGTGGAATCGCGGGCGCCCTCCGGGCGAGTATTCGTCCGCCGCGATTCCACACACGCGCGGTTGGGTATCACGGAGAAAGTGCGGGCATTCCCCGTCGTATTATCCTCCGATTCGCGCGCGGGACCGTTTTAGTGCCCGCGCGTTCACGCGACAAGAACAACGCGACCCTCGTCCCGAGCAATTATTGTCGCGTTAAATTTCGATCGACGAGCAAAATTAATGCTTCGGCGAGGTTTCGCGCGTGTGTATTCTCGACTCTCTCACTTTCGCCGTGCATACGTACATGGGAAATCCGCGACGGGCGAGAAGACGAAGAAAAGACGAAACGTGGAGGAACGTGGAAATAACGTGAGAACGGGAGTGAGACGAGGATATACGTAAACGTCGCGATGTAATTTCTCGTCAGAACGTTTTTATATCTATATATAATTTTTGTGATTATTCTTCTCGGGCTCTACCTATTTTTTTCCCTTAAAACGCAATTAATGACAGTGAAGTTTGCACCACTGACGAAACGAGCTGCGTTTTATAATCTACGAACCCGAGTTTCGATTCGTAGATTAGAAAATCCTTCAAGTTTCAAACGGGCGATATTGATGAACCGAACAAAATTTGAGTTACAGAATAAATTTCCGGAAAATGATGAATTTAAAAAAACGACGTTTCGACGATGCGTGGTCACCTTCGACTGAGACCATTCTTATTACATTTTCCGGAATAGTAGTGCATTTAAAAAAATGATTTTATTTTCGTAATTGCGCGAAGCTTTTTAACAGATTTACATACTAGATCCGTAAACGAGCAACATTACGAGAATTGTTCAAATAATTGAACAATTTTCGTAACGACTCGCCAAAACTGTAGCAATTGAATAATCGATTCAGTTGCACACCAACGATCCATATTTTCAAGCCCACCGTTTTTTCTCCACCAAGCGATATATCTTGCACGAGGAATTGATACGAACGACCACGATGTAACCGAACGTTGCACCGAGCACTGCTCATGAGCTGCGGAATAACATCCTCGCAATTAATCGCTCATTTCAGGCTCCACGTTCCGTATCAACGAAGTGAAAAAGTGTTAAGTACCCTTGCTCGTGTCCCCAGCGCGTTATAAATCGCGCATAGTGGGAAATTGCCGCGTCGATACACGCGTTGTAACTCTGGATAGCGAGTGCGTGCGAACGCCTGTCGTGCGGAAGAAGTTCGAAGAGGGTGAGAGTACCGGCGCTTTCGGGGTGGTATGCAAATTCATCCGCTGCGGTCTGTACCCAGAGACGGCGAGAGGAGAAAGAGGATAAAGAAAAACAGAGAGTAAGAGCGAGAGAGAGAGAGAGAGAAAGGCGTCTGAGTCACGTGCCTGGGTGAATTAATGAGCAATCGTGGGACGAAGAGAATGGATTCTACAGACTATAATCCCTGGCCCATATTTCGTCGCCCCTCAAAATCGTCCCTTATCGTACCAGCACACACGCGCGTGTCTACACCTTGGAAGCACGATAAATAATACAGGGGGGACTTGTCTCACGATAACGGTACACGCACTTTGAGGCCCACCGTGGCGAGAAAGGAAACGACACACGCCAAGATTCATTTAGAATTCGATTGAACGTTACACGAGTGTAGGAACGTCAATGGTGATTGTTAATTTATGATACGACGCGAAATACGTACGCGTTTATGCTCGTGTGCGTTTCTTTCATTCGAATGATTTTTCTCACAGACGGTACGCGTGTTAGTGGCACAAATACATTTCGTTTGGTAGCATATAATAACGTATAGTAAAAAGCATAGTAATAGTTGCACAACCATAACGCAACTCCGCGGGATATCGTAGATCGCGTTTTGGCTTACCGAGACGGGCGATCGCACCACGCGATGGAAGTGGTTCGCCCACTCGAGAAACGTTTTCGAACCTAGGAGAGCTATCTATAGATCGAAGGCGCGTGTACGTGCACGAAAACATAAACACGAGCGCGCGAACGTATGCACGGACGACAACAGAGTATACAGTCTCGTAGCAGATGTGGGTGGTGAATTTCACCGGCGAGAATCTCCCGCTCTCCACATCTCCCCCCTGCCCGATCTTTCTTCGGCTTTCTTTTTTCAAAATTCATCTTCTCCGGCTTATTATTCTTCTGTATTTTCTTGAACGGCACGTGCGACCACCTCGAGTCATTCGTCGGCGATCGTCATCATTGGTAATTTTATGGACTCGCAAGAGTCGTCGTTATTCGCGGTCAAAGAAAAAAACAAAGCGCTGCGCGCAAAGGGCCTCCTTCCGTGTAACCCCTCTTTCCGTCGTATTCTTGAGAAAACGCGCGCATGCGCCGAGTTTGACGAGCGCCCAGACGAAACTCGATTGAGCAATCGAGAGTTCCGGATCGGACGTGTATCCTAATTTGGCGCGAGTTCGAATCTGGGATACCGGAGAATTTTAATTGGACGTTTCGCTCTCTGTCTGTTTGTCTCTCTCTCTCTCTCTCTCTCTCTCTCTTTGTTGTTCCTCGCGTACGAACACGGGCACGCTTTTTTTCACGTGCATTTTCGGGGCTCGAGAGACGCGCGAGCCACGCGCCAAGGGGGATGCACTTTTTGCGGAATGATGAAAAATTCCGTAGGGATCGCGAGAGCTAAGTGGAGTTTCTTGTGCAAAGATATTTTTGGGAACCTATTTTCGCAATTTTGGAAGCGTATCGGACGAATGGAATTTACGATAATCGATTTTGAAATAATGAATTTTTGGATGTCTCGTTTCATCAGCGACATTGCGATTGATAAATAATTATGTTTCTCATTCGTTTGCAGTTTGCATCGGTACAAATGGCCGACTGTCCGTCCCCTCGAACAAGCAGCACCACTACAGAAATCTTCGAGACCGGTACACCAACTGTACTTACGTCGACGGCAATTTGGAGATCACGTGGCTTCAAAACGAGACCCTCGATCTCAGCTTCCTCCAGTATATTCGCGAGGTCACCGGTTATGTCCTCATCAGCCATGTTGACGTCCGACGCATCGTTCTACCGAGGCTACAGATTATACGGGGTAGAACCTTGTTCAAGCTCAACATACACGACGTCGAGTTTGCCCTTTTCGTCACGATGTGCCAGATGTACAACCTCGAGATGCCGGCCCTCAGAGGTAGTACAATTTTTTTTGTTTTTAATTTATTTATAATACTTCCCTATGGTGACCATAATGCGAGGGCATCATGAAAAGTTCTCGGTCTTATCCATAAATCACGGTAGTGAAAAATAAACCTCTAGTAGCAAAATCATGTTGTTTCAATGTTGTTTCAATATCAGATCTCAATATGGGAATTGCAATTTGAGTAACGCCGTTGGGCACTGATGATAAAAAAAAAAATATTATCATTTGTTTTCGATCAAAATACATACATGGAAATAAATCGTTGCATCCGAAAAATATAATTTTGGGATGCAACGATTGCATTTTAATATTACGTAAACTGGATTGTTCAATTTTTGCCAATAAATTTGCTTTTTGCCGATAAATTTTTTATCCAGGGAAGATTTTACCGTTGACCATATTTTTGTAGAGTTTTGTTCAGCGAAGACTTTCAATAAAATCTAAACGATCGCGTCGATTTGCGGATTTACAGATATTCTCAACGGCAGTGTCGGCATGTACAACAATTACAATCTCTGCCACATCAAGACGATCCATTGGGACGAGATAATAACCGGACCGGCCGGCAAATACTTTTACGTTTACAACTTCACGTCGCCGGAACGTTCTTGCCCGGATTGCGACAAGAGTTGCGAGCAGGGATGCTGGGGCGAGGGTGCCGAAAATTGTCAGCGGTTTTCCAAGACGAATTGTTCGCCGCAGTGCTGGCAGGGCCGGTGTTTCGGACCGAACCCTCGGGACTGCTGTCACCTTTTTTGCGCCGGTGGCTGCACAGGCCCCAAGCAAAGCGACTGCCTCGCCTGCAAGAACTTCTTCGACGACGGCGTTTGCACACAGGAGTGTCCACCGATGCAGAAGTGAGTAGGCGCCCGTGAATTTTCATGAGAATCGGTCGTTCAGCCTCGAAGAATCGAGTGGTTCGCGAATGAACGTTCGGGACTATTGATTTGTTTCGAACGCGGATGTGATCGGGCCGTGACGCGGGAGAGTCGATAAATTTCACCGCAGCATTTATAAAAAAATATATAATACGAATGCGAAATCTAAATAGAAATCTAGCAAGTAGCGGATTTTTAACAACAAAAATCGGGAGTTTTTGGTTTTTAAGTTCCGATTCTTGATCAGCAATGACGAAAACCTCTCAGAATGAATTTTCTTGTAGATGGAATATTTTTTGCGTATGTTGGTTCCGCCATGTTGAATATTTTCATTTACTTTTGATTTTCGTCTTCGTATTCGTTATCAGGGACCCCAAAAATCCCACGGAATCAAAAATTGTCCAGCCGAAATAATGTCTCGCATCTTCTTCCGCTACATTGGATCTGTTATTTTCGGAATCTTGAGTTCGCCGCTGAAATCAGCGATACCAAAAAGCCCCGAGTACGAAATTTCATCCAAATCGGGTAAACCTTGGATATGCATCCGCCATATTAGATTTGCTATTGCATTTCCATGTTTGGATATCTCGGCTGCATCGTTTTCACGAGTTGACCTTGTATAGAGCGGAAGAAAAAAACCTTAACTAAAGCGGAACGAAATACATCAACGGATCATGTTTTTCACGCGAACGCATTGTTTTCCAGGTACAATCCAACGACGTACTCGTGGGAGGCGAATCCAGACGGCAAATACGCGTACGGTGCTACGTGCGTGAGGAAATGCCCGGAACATTTGCTGAAGGACAATGGTGCCTGCGTGAGATCCTGCCCGCCAAAAAAGAAGGCGCTTTCCGGCGAGTGCGTGCCTTGCGACGGTCCGTGCCCGAAGACGTGTATGGGTGTCGACAAGGTGCACTCCGGTAACATAGACAGCTTCAAGGATTGTACGATAATCGAGGGCTCGATAACGATATTGGATCAGAGCTTCGAGGGTTATCAGCACATCTACTCGAACTTCACTTTCGGTCCGCGCTACGAGGCTATGCATCCCGACAGGCTGGAAGTCTTCAGCACCCTCAAAGAGATCACCGGTTTTCTCAATATCCAGGGTGATCATCCTGATTTTACGAATTTATCGTACTTCCGAAATCTGGAGGTAATCGGGGGCCGTACTCTGACGGAATACTTCGCCTCCCTGTACATCGTCAAAACGGCTTTGGTGTCTCTCGGACTAAGCTCGCTTCAAAAGATCTACTCGGGCTCCATTGCGATATTGGAGAACAAAAATCTCTGTTACGCGCAGAGCATCGATTGGAGCAGAATCAAGAAGTCGTTGGAACACGAGAGTCTCTTGCAGAACAACAAGAACGAGTCGAGTTGTGGTAAGCCGCGTTCTGATTTAACTAGATGGCTCGCCAAAATGGTACTTGAATTTTATGGACTCGCGTCTTTGTTTCGATCGATTCAGTGAAAGAGGGTCTCGTCTGCGACCACCAATGTTCGGACGAGGGCTGCTGGGGTCCGGGACCAGCTCAGTGTCTATCGTGTAAAAACTTCCAACTTGGAAATGTTTGTCTCGAAGACTGCACATCGATTACTGGGTGAGTGACATTTTTTTTTCTTTGGTAGATGCGATCGAACAGTTGAGTGGTGTTTCTAGTAATCTTGTGTTTTGTGGTGTTCATTGTGCTGACTTAGATCGTGGATTCGAGGTAAATGCAAGAACGTTGTTTTGGGATGCGAGTTATATTCTCACGTATAAATAGTTGGCTGGAAAATTTTTCTAATTGATCGAAGATTTCCGGTAAAGTTGGGTGGAAATCATTGAATCAGCAGTCGTTCACACGAGGAAAGAATTAAATGAAAATATTTCCCAGCCTGGAGTCGCCAGGAATCGCTTTCCGAAGTGAGTGAATATCGGTTATTGAACGTTTTCACAGCATATACAGAGCGGAAGGGGAATCGAGAATCTGCAAGCATTGTCACGAGGAGTGCGACGGTACGTGTCGCGGACCGAACGCCGGAGACTGTAACAAGTGCAAGCACGTCCGCGATGGACCCTTCTGCGTGCCCGAGTGTCCAGCTTCCAAGTACAACGATAACGGACTCTGCAAGCATTGCCACGAGAACTGCGTTGGTGGCTGCGAGGGTCCGGAAAACAACATTGGTCCGAACGGATGTCACAGTTGCGAGAAAGCTATAATGAATGGTCCAATTCCGGAAGGATGTCTGCAGAAGGGCGACCCCTGTCCCGATGGTGAGTTTGCCGTGTTTTAATAACATTAAAAATTCCTCCCCGAACGGTCATACGTCTTTCTACATAGAGTTTTTCCGATCTTTGGTTTTCATAGAAAACACGGTGAGGCAAAGTATTAAAAAAAAACCTTGTCTTTCCAGGCTACTATTACGAGTGGGTCAATCCCCAAGAACAAGGAGAACTACGAACTCAGGCGGGCTACGCGGTGTGCAAAAAGTGTCATTCCAGATGCAAAATCTGCACGGGTTACGGTATTCACGAGCAAGTCTGCCAGCAGTGCACCAAGTACAAAAAGGGCGAGCAGTGTGACGACGAATGTCCAGCAGGTCACTACGTCGTCCCCGAGACGCAGCTGTGCATACCTTGTTTCGCTGAATGCCGCAGCTGTTACGGTCCCGGCGCTAATCAATGCCACGCCTGCCGGAACTTCAAAATATTTCTGGTACTTACTTGGAAACAATAACAATTTACTTAATTGATCATAGCAAATTCGAAGGGTGAGAGACATCGAACTTTCTGCATTTTTTGGATAAGCTGTATACATCCTGGAACATTAATTATCCATTGAGACTCTCATTTACCCCAATTTCTAGGAGGACGACCCTGTGGATAACGAAACGTCATTTAACTGCACCGAGATCTGTCCGGAGGAATACCCCTTCAAGATATCCCCAGCGGACAAAGACTCGTACTGTTCCAGGGAGCCACAAGGACACCACGGTTTCACTCTGGAAAGCGAAATACAACCAGCCATTCTGATCGGCGTCGGAATAATTGTGGCGGTATTCCTGGCGATATTAGCGGTGATAATGTGCCAGTGGCGTATAAGGACAAAGGCTAAAGAGAACACGGTGAAGATGACGATGACTCTAACGGGTCTGGACGACAACGAACCCCTCAGGCCGACGGGAGTCAAGCCCAATTTGGCGAAATTGCGAATAATCAAGGAGGAAGAGATGAGAAAAGGTGGCATACTGGGTTACGGGGCTTTTGGTAACGTCTACAAGGGTGTCTGGGTGCCGGAAGGTGAGAACGTCAAGATACCCGTAGCTATCAAGGTACTCCACGATGGCACCGGAGCCAACACATCCAAGGAATTTCTGGACGAGGCTTACATAATGGCCAGTGTCGAGCACGTGAATCTTCTGCAATTACTGGCGGTATGCATGACGTCGCAGATGATGTTGGTGACGCAATTGATGCCGTTGGGCTGCCTGCTGGATTTCGTGCGCACGTACAAGGACAAAATTGGCTCTAAGGACTTGCTCAGTTGGTGTTCCCAGATAGCCCGCGGTATGGCTTATCTGGAGGGACGCAGACTCGTGCATCGCGATCTCGCGGCTCGAAACGTTCTCGTTCAAACGCCGAGCTGCGTTAAAATCACCGATTTCGGTCTAGCAAAACTACTCGACATCAACGAGGAACAGTACAAAGCGGCGGGCGGTAAAATGCCGATCAAGTGGTTGGCACTCGAGTGCATACAACACCGAGTATTCACCCATAAATCCGATGTTTGGGCTTTCGGAGTTACCATTTGGGAAGTGTTGACCTATGGCGGTCGACCCTACGAGAGTGTGCCTGCGAGAAACGTACCGGAGCTGCTGGAGAAGGGCGAGCGATTGCCACAACCGGCGATCTGCACGATCGACGTCTACATGATAATGATCAAATGCTGGATGCTGGATGCCGAATCGAGGCCGAGCTTCAAAGAGCTGGCTGATGATTTTGCCAAAATGGCACGCGATCCGGGCCGATACCTGGCCATCAAAGGCGACAAGAACATGAAGCTACCTTCGTACACATTACAGGTGAATTAATACTTTGCGAACGATAGGACCTGATTGGCAATTGGAGTTTTTTTTCTCTATCGTGTTTTCTCTAATGTGTCGTTTTTGTTTTTAATCTCGGTCAGGACGAAAAAGAAATGATTCGTAATCTCGCGTCGGGTATGGACGGACCGGAAGCTCTGGTCGATGCCGATGAATATCTGCAACCGAAGTCAAGAGCACCTCTTCCAGCTGGCATTTCAGCCTCCAGTATTTCCGGCTCTCCGCCAAACACGCCGATCAAAGCGTGCTGGCCCAACGGGATGTCCCTAGCCGCGGATTCGCCGACGCCCCAGAATCAACAGAATTGGGACAGGGAACTATTGAGATACGGAGCATCGCGAGTGAACGGCAGCACGTCTCATGAGCCAAGCAATTCCGTCCCGCACACCCACTATTCTCATCCAAACGGGCATTGCGGACACGTCGTTACTTCTGATAGTTCGAGCTCGCGATACTGTTCCGATCCATTGAAAATGGTCGGCGTCAGAGGTGAGCAAAATCTTACACCCTATTATCCTTTGCTCACCGGATTCTCCGCCACTAGTACGCAGCTGCTGACAACTCACTGCTTTCGCTTTATTCCAGATTGCGACGTAACGGACGATTGTTTCGAGCCGGAAATAAGTACGAGCCATCAGCAGGCCCAAGTGGGCGACTTGAAACTTCATCTGCCACTCGACGAGGATGATTATCTCATGCCATCTCCTCAACTACCGACCAACACGACGCAGTACATGGATCTCATCGGTGACTCCAAGCCGACCGGTAAGTCTGAAAGTCCTTACAGCCGTTGTATCGTAGGGCAATCAGGAACAAGACTGATTGACGCGATAGCAATTAAAATTGACACAGCCCGATCTCCACTTGACCTCTTCTTACGCTGGATCAGAAATTCGATCGGCTTGTCTTCCACAGTTAACCGGAACAAGTTACTTTTCGACTACAATTTCTACAACGGAACGAACATTTCGAAACGTCTTTCGGGTCTTCCTCACATAACCTTTTTTTTCGAACTGCCTTTTTCAGAACCGGAACCAAAGAGACTGAACAATGGATATCGGAAGTATCCAAACTTTTTGACGATTCCGGGTAAAACGTCGCTGGACAATCCGGAATATATAATGTCTCAGGACGAGGGTCCATTGACACCGCAAACGATCGGTATACCGACTCCCGATCTCGACAAAGTTCTGACCAACGGTGCATTCGGGTGTCAAGTCAGACAGAGAAGCTCGGAGGAGGAATCAGACCACGAGTACTACAACGACTTTGACCGGTTGCAACGGGAGTTGCAGCCGCTCAAGCCCCTGCGCAAGAACGAAACGACGGTTTGAGACGAGTTCCCGCCGTTTGTGGACCATCGTTTTTGCTTCGGCGCCGATACGATCCGATGAGGGGGAAATCGCGCGATCACGCGGCTATCGATCGATCTTGCCTACAAAGGGAGGGAGAGAGGAAATTGAACAGGTTCAGGGAGATGCCAATCGTGGCGCTTTACCGAGCCCACGGTCAAAACAGGGTGAAAAAAAATGACAAAGCCTCTCATTGCCTAACTTCCGGTTCTCCCGGATCAAATTATTTGCAGTACTTACAGGACGTTACCCACGAACTTCGCGTTCACATTGTGATTAAACTTAATGAAGAAATAACGAAGAACGGGCACTAAACGGAAATGCGAGTTAAAAACGCCTCGAAGAAGAAATCCTAGCGAACAAGTCAGAATGAAGTCACGTATAATTCGAATTTCCCACGCGTTCATGCATTTTACTCGAGACGTTAAAGCAACGTTAAGTATCGACCGTCAAAGATTCGCCTATCCTATACAAAATTTGCTACTCTTTTCGCTACCACGCCGCAATGACAAGACGACATTGGCAACTTGTTCGCAATTTCTTGTCTCTTCGAGGGAAAAAACGAAGCCTTGTAAGAAGGAATGGATTTTACGTTGCAGTCTCGTTATTCTAGTAGATATATAAATGCGTTTTCTAACAACGAATATCACCAAGCGACACGAATCGGTAGTCGTTGCTTATTTTTATGTGTACGACATACACAAATGAAGACGCATACAAGATATATTACGAGATACGTGAACCGTAGTGCAAACATATTTTTAATTGTGCCATTTAATGTGGCTTGTAAATAATTGATCGTTAACGATTGTCGAATCGAGTGTAGAGCTTAGAGCGCGATTAGTTTGAATGTAATTATTTTATACACAAGTCTACAGGTTTCTGCATCTTCATCTTCAAACGAAACATCGAAATAGACGTACCCTACATTTTTATAAGACTAACTGTTATAAATTTCTTCCCTCATTATTCTTGTTTTTTCATTTTTGGAGATGTACACGTCGATTGTCGATCTCGTAACAATACCGGAAACAAAAAAAAACGTGCACCACACTTTTATAGATTGGCTCAAAAGTGAAAGAGATATAGAGAGCGAGAGAAAGAGAAAGAGAACGAATAGTAGCGAGACGAGGGTTCCTATATTTGCGTGCTTTCTTTTTTTGACACCTGAGACGTGGAAAATCACGAAAAAAAGAAGGAAAACGTTTCAACTCTTGTGTTTCACTTTCTTGCGGGGAATTTGCATATATGTATCGAGGCCTCAACGGAAACGTAGTCTTTTCTCTTCGCACACTCGCGGAATTTCTCGCGGTTCGCCGCTGACTGTGATAGGTTTATTACTCTTCTCCGTTACACGCGATCGAGAAGATGTTTCAAAAAAAAAAAAAAAAAAAAACGACGGAAGCGCGTAAAAAAATACTTGCACATTCTGGTTTCCTTCTTTTCTTCCCTTTGCCCTGAATCGAGCGAAGAAAAGGAGGAAAAAAGGTGCTCAGCTTGATTTGATAGCGAAGAAAAGAAGAAGATAGTTTCAGTAGACCAAGTTGAATCGAGGGAGAGACGAGACGCGCAACGAAACGTGAATAATTCTACTTAAATACGAGAAAGTCCGATTTCTCGAGCGGATCGAAACGGACGAGGGCAGGAGGGGTTTTATAAGAGAACCGAAGATATTCGCATGCCATCGTCTTTAGCGCGGACCAATGAAATTGGTACGACAATGAAATTTTCGAAAAGTTTCAACACGAATCTATGTATAATTATACGAAAGAATAAAAAAAACTTGTAAATATACTAAAGTTATGGACGAAGCGAAGTTAAGTGTGAATTTTGTGCGAGAAACGGAAAAGTACTTGAAAAGCAAATAAAATATTAAATCATCGTGCAGAAAAAAAAATATAGGCGAACGTTCTGCCACGATAGTAGGATAGGAAGTGCCATGCTGTTAAGGGAAATCACGGACGAACACGCAAAAAGCTCCGGAGAAAAATATAAATCTAAACCTGAACAAGCGAGATCGGGATGTTTGAATAATAGCGATGAACAGCAGCACGCTCGTCAATGACTGCCATTGTGGAACGACACTCGAATTTTTCTAACTTTGAAAAAAAAAACTCGAGTTTGGCTATCGAAAAATTAACACTCTTTTGACTCTACGTATTACAGTCGGAACCACTTATAACAACATTGAAGGGATCACGCAAAACGGAGGATCGTTGAGTTTGATAGCCATTGTAAGCGATATATTTGCAGTGAACATTGGTTATAACGACCGACAGATTTCGTCGTTATAATCAATGCGGTCTCGTTATAAGCGGTTTCGAATGAATTTTCTTAGCGAAAGCTCCGGCGCGTCGGAGCTTTGTCTTTTTTGCCATCTCCGCCGGACAGTATCTCATCCCTGATAAATTATAAGCGAAATACGTACCATGTACATTGTGTTAAGTGTTACTGATTATTATTATTATTAATAATAATATTATTATTGTCGTTTATTTTTTTGTAATATATGTCGTGTTAGATTACGAAGCGAAAAAAATGCGAGTGGGAAAGCGAATTCTCACGAATTCTCTCATAATTTTTTATTTTTACAAATTTTTATATTCGCCGATCGAAAATTGCGTTGCCGCGTCGACAGGGAAGAGATTTTAAATTGTATGGGAAATTTTAGTCACGGTCCGACGAAACCCCAGAAAATAAACTATCGAGTTGAAAAGAGAAATTTCATGTTTCAATTGGACATTAGGTTGTGGACGGAAAATCCAAATCTACGTTGCATTCCTTTGGCGCATCGCGCGGCTCCGGGCACAAGGTGTTTTGGACGTCTTGTTAAAGAGGGTTCTTTGAAAATCAGTGTACTATTTGGTATGTCGACGAGGCACAAAATTTCATATTCTCCGGTGTATCCAAATTGAGAACTTAGATATTGATACAGGCTGATCGACTTAAGGAAACGAAAAACGTGGGTAAAGGAAAATTTTGAGTGGAGCAAAAAAACAATACGAATTTTCACGACGGGATTGTAACATTTGAAATTTGTGGAACTCAAGATTGTTCCATTGTCAATCGAGGTAAAACGCGGCTCTGCAATATCGTGTGCACCTGGTGTGAAAATGCACATATACATTTTTGTGTAAATATAAATATTATACATATCGTTAAAGAAAATACTTGTAATAAAGAAACATCGCAATTCTTAACTGCCTGACTTCTTAACATACAAGCCAGAATTATACCCAAATCCGAATAAAACCATTGAAGAAAAAAAATGAAGTCAACGTTCCCACATACGCGTTTCTACATGGAAACCTTCAGGTACGTATGTAAACCAATGTACAAACAGTTAAGAATTTTTTTACTAACATTCCAAACGGTCTATACACTCATAAATAATAATCATAATGATAATTAATCGGTTCACTGGGAAGCCCCCGATCTGGCAAGTTGATCCGACCGAGAATTACTGAAAAATGAGAGACCGAATAATTATTATCACTAATAATAACAACGCAACATTGCTTATTGCAGTGGTGACGTTTCAAGCCCCCCCTCTCCTCGCGCCGATCGAGCTGAAAATTTACATACTTTGCTTTTAATATTTCAAGAAAAAACCTAAAAGGATTTGTCGCGATTGATCGAAATAAAAATCTATGTACGCCTTGTCATATGGGATTTTTTGATTGTTGGGTTCGTTTAGGTGCGTTTACGCTTCTTTGGCTTCGTTGAGTGGACAATGGGAAAGCTTTAAGATAAATACCTATCAAAATTCGATATTTGGAAACCTATCGCCTATGGACAAAACTCGGCGTGGTTAAACCAAACAGCACAAGCGACACGAATCGCGATTCGGACAGTAATTAATCTTGACATACAATCGTGAGTTCTAGCGAGGAATAAAAGTAGGAAAACGTAACAGCCATCGGTGATAATAGCTTATATTGAAAAGGTAAAACGATGATTTGCAAGATTCGTTGCTTCGAAACGTGTAATCTCTGAGCATCGTCGTACACACACTTGACTAGATGTGGATTCATGTACACATATTATATATAATTCCATGCGCGTTACACTCTTAGGAACCTTTGGACAACCGAGTACCGAGTGATGCGGGAAAATGAATTTACGCGTTGAAATTTATTGTGACGTGTGTACGTTTGAAACGCGAAGTCTCAGTAGTGCTTCGATCGCCGTGTAGGCAGGAAGTAAATATCGTTTATAACGCGAGGTTAAATATTCATTGGGAATACCGCGCGAAAAGTTGCGTCCTTGCGTTGCGAACGATCGATAGAGACAAAACAGACACTGTTGATGTATACGACTCTGACGAGTATTTTTAGATGTAAGCAACGAATCAATGCTATTATTTGTTTGGGAAAGATAGCCCAGCGATAAGATAGCCCAGTTCTATAATGACCGAACGTAAATCCACTCGGATTTTCAAACAGTTTTGCATTTCTCCGATCTCATAAATTATATATATACATATATCTGGATATCGATACTAAGATACATATATATATATATATATATATCGATTTTTCCTATCGAAAATGATTAAATCGATCGCGTCGAGATCGATTTCTCGTTCGAATTTGTTTGGGTCATGTGTAAGTCGGAGTTGGATTCAAATATTGAAGAATTGTTTGAGGTAATTATGAATTTTCTTATCGTCCGCTACACTAGAGTTTATTTGCAGTTAGTTCGTTACTTCAATTAAAACTTAATCGCAGAATTAATAAATTTCAATTTTAAACGTTTTAAGCATCAGACGCGTAGGGTATTTAAAAAGATTCCGAGATTTTCTGAAGTATTACGAAACACTCGTTATCATCGTGAGATTAATTGGCGCAAGATTCGACTATCCGAGTCATTTATGTTTGTTCGTTCGTTTTACTTTGAGGTTATGAGACTCGCCAGCACTCGTTTGACGTTTCTCAAAACACTCCTCTTTGATTTAACCTCTAAAAATCATTCTGCAGTATGGAGAAAGTCGAAGACCCTTACTTGCGACACTTGTTTGACGGTACAACTTCTTTCAATGTTTACAACAATGCAATTACGAATTTGTCAGTCGGGGCACCCGGACCTGACCTACTCCAGCGCTGCACCGATATGATGACCCGAGTCACGCGTCACAGAATGGTAATATCTGCTAGCGATGGTAATAATAATAACAATAATAAGTTAGCTAATCGATAGGGAAATATTTATTTATTTATACGCAACAAGAATTTATTAAATTATTTCAACATCACAATTCCTTTGAGCTTAACTCGTAACGCGTAGTAATTGCGCGTGAGTTTCTGGAATCCAAGCAAATAACTGATATTGCTCAAATGCGTAAAGTGAATTTAAATTCGTTCTTATTTCGGACTAGGAACATTTTGTGATATCTCGTTGATACTTATGTTCACATCGGTAACGGTTGGAATGAGAATTCTAGTGAACGGTCTCGCCTTACGCGCCATAATAATTCTGCAGGAGGAAGAGGAAAAAGAGGGCAAGTACTATCTCTTCCAGTACGGCGTGACATCGGGATTATGGGAGTGCAGGGACGAGCTTGCCAAGTTTTTGACTCGGCGCTACGGTGACCCAGTGGCGAGGGAAAATCTCGTTTTGAGTTGCGGCGCTACTCACGGCCTGCAATTATTGCTCACCAGTGTTATCGCGCCCGACGGTATTATCTTCGTCGAAGAAGTCACATACATGATCGCTCTCGACGCCTTCAAACAATTCCCCTTAATGACGATAATGACAGGTAACCAAATTGTACCTTTCAACAATCTAATTAAAAAGAGGAACTCTGTGCCTTGGTTTCTCACGAACACGGCAGAATCTCATTTTCGAACGGTTATTTCGGAAACAAACTTCAGCGAAATATTTAATCGATAAATGTGAATATAGATTTAACATTGATTTAAACCCATTTGCATCCGATCCCGAATTATTCAGTTGATAATCTTCGCGCTTGGATGCAAATGGTTAAATCGATATTCACGTGTTAATCTTTTCGATGTTCCAATCTTTAACACGTTTTACCACTTAAATTCAACTTCCATATTTTCATATTTTTCATTTTCCTAATTTCAGTGCCGATGAAAGACGATTTGTTGGATCTCGATGCCATCGAGAAATTAATGATCGAGAAAAAAAGAGGGCAATATTTATTGAACGAGAGTAAAATATTCTGGGCTATGTTTTACACTATACCAACTTTTCACAATCCCACGGGAATGACACTGCCTCCTGGTAACGCTAATTACCCAAACCGAACCAAAATCGCTGAGCAAATGGCTAATCTAAACATTGTTACGACAATGTTAAAAAATCCTGCTTCACTAAAATTATTTCCAAACGAAATATTCGAATCAGAAAACGAAAAAGTACACTTTTCAGAGAGTTGCAAACGTCTGGTGAAGATGTCCCGCGAAAACGGCGTCGCGGTTGTTTGCGATGACGTTTACAATCTGCTGCACTATGAAGATGGCAAGCCACCCCATCGTCTCTTTTTTTACGACGAACCGAGCGAGCCAGACTACCAGGGAGGAAACGTCATCTCGAATGGATCTTTTTCCAAAATTTTGTCTCCGGCCATTCGGCTCGGTTGGCTCGAGAGCGGACCCCGCGTTACGAACATCTTGCGAAATTCGTGAGTACAAGCATTTTCGGAGAAACGAGCAGCCACCTCGACGATTCTGTATTCTATATTTGCAAACAAACAAAAACATATGTACAAAAGTCAGGGAAATTGAGAAGTCTAATAACGATATTTGGAGGGTCTATTGAACGCTGTGATCCTTGCAGATTGTTTTTTAAAGCCCGGTAATAAACTGATTTGAAAAACGGAGAAAAATGTACGTTTTCCTGTAGAGATTTGAAGATTCCCGTACTTGAGCGAGGATTCTTCGTTTTTTAAAAATCATAATTACCAATTTTATCATTCCAGACAAAGAACCACAGATTGCACTAATTTATTATTATTATCGTATCAGTTATCATTCCCTGCATCATTGTCAAGTCTACATATATATATATAAAATCAGTAATTAGAAAAATATCGAGTTTCCGGTTTGGCTTCTTAAAAATGCTGATTCAAAATCGCGAAATTTCAGAGGAGTATTAAAAAGCGGAGGTGCAGTGAATCATTACGTATCCGGATTAATAGCGAGTCTACTTGAGCTCAAAATCGAGGATGAGTACATTGACCTGTTGATAAATATTTACAAGGTTCGCGTGCAAGAGAAATGTATTTCGATGCGAGGAATATTCGGTACGAGACCGCTCATTGATGTTCCATAATTTTAGGAAAGAATGGATGTAATTTGCGCTATAATGGACCGATCGTTGCCGAAGGTCTGTTCCTATCGTAAACCTGCTGGTGGATACTTCGTGTGGATACATTTACCCGAAGGTAATTAATTTTCTCGATCCCTTCGTATCCACAAGACCCGCAAATTCTTTGACTCGCGAAAAAGTTGGTTAGAGAAGATGTTAGTGGATACCGAAAGTCCCGAAGACTCGAAGGTTATCCGAGGCCTCCGTAACTTTGGGAATTCGTGAAAATTGGCGATAGTGATGTCAACTCGAGCACTTTTGCAGACTGCGACGGGGGAGAATTTGTCAATTGGTGCCAAAAGGAATTCCGGGTGACGGCAATACCGGCGGTTCGATTCTCCTACTCAGGCCAAACGAGGAATAAATTGCGAGTGAGCATCGCGTTCCATCAGGTCGCGATTCTGCGCGAGGCGATGGAAAATCTTTGCAAAGCGCTGTCGCTCTACCTAAAGAGCGATTCGACCGTTCGCTCGATTACGTAGTCACAAGGGCGAACAGTGATGCCGAATGTTGTAACTTCGCGGGCGAAAGGCAATGAGCAAGTCTCGAGAAAAAATGTTCCGATGGACAAAACGAGGGTGAACATGTTTCGTAACGCGTGGAATTGGGCAATCACTTCAGTATGAAAAAATAAGGAAAGAAAGTTCCACGTTAGGAAAACAAAAGAAAAACATATTTTCCAATGACCATATTGTTAACAAAGAATATTCCGTCATGGGAAAACGGGACAAAAATATTCATTGTGGAGAGCGAGAACAAAAAGGTTCCCAATGGAAAACTGGAAACGAAAAGATTCTTCATCCCGTAAACAATTAGAAAATGGATATTTTACACTGGAAGAAAACGTAAAAAACTCAATTAAAAAAAATTATAAAAAAAGGAAAAAACCATGTTCCCTAATGGGTAATGAGTAAGGAAAAGATATTGACCTTGGATCAGGTAGGGATTCACGTGGAAGGATCGTCGCGTCTCTACTTTCGACGAGCTCTTTCCTCCTTCTTCATCACTGCGGGAAAGGGCATCTTCGTAGTTTGTTATGCCGTGTAAAGGTTTCTGCACATCCTGTGTGAAGCACACCGTGTATTTTCATTCCCAGAGATGCAAAAACAAGGCTTTCATTCCGTCTCGCCGAGCAATTCTTTCTGTTTTGTGTCTAGGAGCTGTTCCGCATCTGCGATGTACCGATCGCACACTGCCTGTATCTGCTTTTCTATCCTACGACAATCGTCCTCGGACACTGAGGCCATCTTCTTTAAATTTTGAATCTCCTTATTTCTTATGTCTTTTATGTTGTCGCGACACTTTATGTACAACGTCTTAGCGTTCTTCGTCAGCTTCTCTCTGTGGTCCTTGGTTATCCTGTACAAGGGAAAAGAAATCGTTAGGATCAAAAGCATTTTCGGACCATCGTTAAAATGCAACAAAGGTTTTTGTTCCAAAATCCTTTCATTTTCTTGTATGATCAAATCTTACAAATTGAATAAGCATTGTTTCCAGTCTTGATTTAACAACAGACAAACAGGAAAAAAAGAAACTCTTGAAAGATGATTTTGTTGCATACCGTTGATGCAAAACTCAATCGTAATACTTTTATGTGTTCAACCAAGAAAAAGAACACGGACCAATACCAATCGGCATTACACTTATATATTTAACATCCATCATTCATCTTTATATTACTGTTGAAATCGATGTTTATTTTACTGGATCAAACTAGTAATATAGGTTAGATAACTTACTTATATAACTTACTAATGTAGCTTATTAACTTAAATAAGGCATCAACTTTTATATATCATTAATAACAATGAATTATAATTTCGTCACAGTAAATACCGATACGTATATTATTATTAGGCACAGTGGAATTTTTATTTTACAATGGCCTGTATCATAATTTTGATAAGATGAGATGCCATTACTGTTGTTATTGTTAATGTTATTACAAATAAATATACATAATAGCCATAATAATAAATGTTTGATGTCGTTATCATGATTAAATTCGAAATTTGATGTATATCTGATAAAAGCAAAATTTGGAAGCTGCGGAGTGAGATCAGGTATTGAAATATTTTTTATCGGATGAAACTTACTTCGGTATCTGGATAAAGATTTTCGTACTGTCCTGTTGTGGATTAAGATTCAAGCCACTTTTATTGATTGCGTCCAATATCTGCGGTATAGCTTGGGGAAACGCAATTGCGTCGAGTACAACCAATTTGGGCTTACGAGCGACTTCCACGAGCTCCTGCAACTGATATACCTGTCCGTCGAACGTAACGTCGATGCATTCGATCGAACCCGCGCTCGACCTAACAGCCAGATGTTTTACAAAATCACTCTTCAAGTCTTCCAACGAATTGTTGAATTTCGAGGTTAAGTTCTCAAGATCGATGAACTGGGCGAGATCGTGTGTGTCAATGTGCTGTTCTTTCCCTTTCTTCTTTCCGCCCTTGTTTTTCGATTTCAACAGAACCATCGAAGTGCCGAAATTTCGAGAAGCAAATTGGATGGCGGAGGTTTGATCAGCGTCTTTCGAGATTGGCGCGGTGAAACATTGAAATTTGCGACATTGTGATCGATGATGACTGAAACTGTATTCTACGATAGGCTTATCGATGAGATATTTGCGGAGACATTTCGTCCAATTTAGCGTTGCGATTCTCATTTTCGCGTGACCGTATAGCCCGGCTTTTGTTTCCCTCGTTCGATTCGCGCACTCAAAATAAATGACTCCCCAACGGAAAACGTGGGATGAGACTGCGGAAAATAAGCCTGCACGAGGCAATTTCGGCTCTTTGCGATTTTCTAAGAAATGGTTCTTCTGATTCTGAGTCAAGCTCCGTTATTGGTCAAACTCAACGCGTGCGCGAAACGAACTCCAATCGTCAATTATCTTTCCGGCGCAGTGCAGCGTGGCCAATCAGCGCGTACCGTTTTCAACGGTTGCGAGTCGCGCGCACGCAGAGACGTAAAAACCAATAACATTTCTTAGAACTTTATGTAAAAGTTGCTAACGGACAAAATTTGTCGGTTGCCGCGGACATTTTTTGCCAGTAAGGGTGTAACTGCAGTACATGAAAGGACGTTTTTTTTATTCCTTCCGTTGTGATAAACGAATTTCATACTTACCGAAAACATTCGATCGACTCTTCGGATTACGGCTGTGCCTTTTTAAGACACCTTGAATCGTCGCGATCGATGGGAATACACGATGAGAAAATCACGGAAAGTCGAAATTATTGAATGCAGCGAGCACCAACTCGAAACACGGCGGCCTAGGCATCAGTTGCATCGAAGAAAGGACGCAAATGGTTCGTACGCTAATCTACTTAAATTTCATTGCTGTCATCGTACGTGGAACATAATATACAGAATACACACGTATATGTGTGTCGGGTTTGCGAAAAATGACAAGAAAAAAGATTCGCCGCCATTTTCTTTTCCGAGGTTTTCAACGCAATCTTCATAGACCCATTATCTCCTTCATTGCAGCCTCGAACGATCTAAAGAATAGGACGCAATATGAAATTCGATTAGATGTATGCAGCGAAGTCAAATAATGTTTATTATGTAGGACGTCAATGCGCAGTAATATATGTGTGTACGCTCATATAATAAAAATAATAATAATATTAATAATAATAATAATAATAATATATTGATGATTACAATTAAATATTAGAGTATGCTTATAAAATAAAAATACTTAGTTAACATATATTAACATTAATAACATTTAATTTTTTATAATTCACATATGACAAAAGCTACAGGTCCCTTTTTTCGCAAATTTAGGATACTAATATGCCTCAAATATCTCGCTAGCGTTTTATTCTAAGAAAGCTACAGTTTAAATTTGTGAGAAAAAGTGTTCAGTGATAAAAGAAATACAGAAATTACAAATAAGAAAGAATGTTTGTTACAAAATGCCTGCGGAGATAGAGTGAAAGCACCCAGTAGAAGACTCAATTTATAATTATTATTATATAACACATTTGTTATTATTATTATTTTTATTAAGAAGAATCGTTATAGTCACTTCCAAGAGCCAAACATTTGTATTTATGATTATTTCTAAAATTATGGAGAGGAGTTCGATTTTTATTAGTAGTAGAATATTTACCTGGAATTAATCTGTTCACCCGGAATGTAAAAGGGATTGCACACTGCATTGGCATATGCCATGTGGAGCTTCCTAAAAATCTGGAAAAAGTTAAAAACACATGAAAGACAGCATTGGCTTTTTGCTTGATGTTTTCTAACAGCGAGATTTTGAGCCATAGTAAAGTTTCAGGGCTCAGTCATTGATAATGAGCTCATTATTGAATTTTGTAAATGTATCTCGTTCCATCAAGGAAAAAATACGTCCTCGGGCAAGACCCATCATTAATTTAAAGCCCGGCCACGAAGTTAAATCTATCACGTTTTTTTCTAATTATATTTGCACACATGTTGACGTAAAAGTATGCACCGGTGAGACCCTCACATAACCAGATGTTAAATTTGATCTCGCACTTGCTAATACTTACCATTCTGACATCATTGTCACGGAAGGACGAGTTTACGGACTGTAGAACTACGACGAACTTGATTTTTGTGTTGGTCGCATAACCGAATCTGAAAGAATGAGTATACGTAGAAACTGTCTTTTTGCAAAGATACATAGGTAGATAAGGCCTACTACAGGCAGTATAGCTTGTAAATCGCATGGCGCTCCAAGCTATCTTGAATTATATTAGTTTTTATCAGTTTTTTTTTCTTTCTTTACAGTGTCTTTTCTTTTAGTGTATCGATAAGACATTGTCCACTTTTGCCAAGAGTCAATGATTTCTTATTGCTCGAAAAAATGGTAATAAACAAGGCAATTAGGAAATAACATCTTATCGATTCGTTAAGCCTGGTAGAAACACACAAGACTTGGATTCTCACATTTTGTGTTCCTCCGTTGAGAACAAAAGGCCCAAGAACAATTCCCGTGTGTCCGTTGCAGTCTTGTTTCCAACATTCAATTTCTCTTCGATAATGTCGATGGAAGTGTGGACTTTGTTGTGATATTGTAGGGCGTTTGATTCATCGCTGCACTTGATATACTTTGGCGAATTCTGTGGGATAAGACGCAACGTCTTACAATTGCTCGATCAAAATTGAAGTGAAATTTGTTGCCATCAACGTCGATCGAATTTGCGTTTGAAAGTTTGCTCAAAAATATTGTCTGTGTACGTCTAATCAAGATCATTTTGAAACATGGGAACGTTTGTCAAAACTTTGATCCGCTGCGAGAAATTGTACCATGATGAAATCTAACTTTGTTGTGCCGATGTGAAGTTCAACGTCACGAAGTTTGTGAGATTAAGGTAGAAATTGAGAAATTACGAAAACCGTACAACCTAGCGAAAAAATCGATGAAACATAACCTCAAAGAACATTCGTTTACTCACATCTTTGCCAATGACGGCAACGCAGACAGCCATATTTTCAATGACTTTGGAACACTGTTACCATTCTGGACAAAAAACTTGTAGACCTGTTCGATGACACTGGTAGATCGAGCGTGCCAATTCGATATTTGCTCGAGTTTTCTGGTCGCGACTTGTACAAGTCGTCAAGATTGCGAATGGTTCGTGATGCAGTCTCGTACAAACAGCTGGCAAACGATACGACGGGGGTGCGAGCAAACACTTTATTTCTATCTATTTGACACAGCTTACGTTTTTTCCGCGTATTTTTACGTATTCTTATCTAAATGATTTTCCGGCGGTTCACTATAATATCTGCGTTTTAACGTGCGATATTTCTTCAGCATATAAAGAGCCTCGATCTCTTTCACAACGAATTCGCCGTGCGCGATCATTTTTTCGATCTTGGCGGGATCCTTTTCGTCCTTGTTCTTCGTAAAAGCTTTTCTCAGGCCGGTACGAAATTTATCGTAACCTTGCGGATAATCTTTACCCATATGAAGGAGCTAAATTAACAGACGTGGCATTGATAAGAAGGTTCCAGGTTTTCGTCGTTTCATGATTTAGATTCTTATCTATTTACCGTCTTATACAACTCGATAACTCTGCTCCGCTGTGCCATTGGTAAACGCTAAACAATAGCGTCGACTATTGTGCACGGACACTGTTTTCCGATTCTGTGTTCGCACACAAGTGTTCGCACATCGAGAACATCTGATGCATAAGTAATCTGAAATCCTTTCGGTTTTTGCTTTGCGATATAAGAAACAAGATTAAATCTTTGTTACCGACTGGACGTGTACTTTCAGTCGGTAAGAAAGGAATTGATTAAATTTTCTATTTCACACGAAGTATACATTTGCAGTCGGTAAGAAAGGATTTGATCTAACTTATTATTTCATACCTTCGCTGGGTAACAAATGAATTAGCCTTTTTATTTCACACGGAATGCGTATCTTCAATCGGTAACAAAGAATTGCAACAAAACTGTATATGTCAATTGCAGAAATTATCAGTTTGTATTCTGCCCCACTTTCTCATTGTTTTTTTTCATCAATACAGTTTATATTAACGTGCAATTGATTTTTTTAGAAAACGGTTAACTAGTTAACTTCACGGGTGTTCAATTGTTATCCATAATTGTTAAAGGAAACAAATAACTGATGAGCAGTTCGACTTCTGAATTTAAAGATACGTTGCTCCCTCGCATCATCTCCTGACTATTTGCCGATTCTAATGAATGTTGTCGATTCAAATTAAGTTCGAAAAATAAAAAATTATTAAGAAATCCTTGGATACCCTAAACTTTTTTTCGTCTTTGCACTACGAGCAGTATTTTTGTAGCACAAAGTATAACATACCGACAGATGAGCACACTGGCCGTTCTACGTTGAGAGAAAAAATTGATATTGACAAAATGGGTCTATTTAATTTTTTTTATTTCGATCAATTAAATTTTTGGTATTATCAAATATTTCCTAGTGAATTATATTTTTACTATTATTTATAGTAAATAAATTTATTTATTTCCATCAAAGGTATGGTAATATCAGCCAATAACTCAAATATATGATTATATGTGCTAAGAAAATTGTTTTATTCAAAAATATTTTTTATACGTTCAAAAAGGGATGAAATTAAATGTCCGAAACAAATTGGAAAATATATTTATGACGAATATGATCGTAGTAGGCCCCGACTGAAAGACAAAATCTATTTAATTAAAAAAAAAGTCTATTTATATTTAATTGTTTTTCTCAGTGTGGGTGTCCACGTTTGCAGATGTATAAATCCAATCGCCCCATTTTCCATCATTATCAATTTGAATATTATTCTACCATTTCCCGAGATATACGCTGCAAATAAGTGTAATGGGATGCTTCGGTGATCACGTAGCAACGGACGATGAGTAATGTTAGGATTCTCCGAGATGTGTACGCGATAGGAGTTGCACAGAGTTGGTTGGGGGTGTTGACGAAGCGTCGAAAGGAAGAACAGGCAGTATACGAATCGCTGTTCACGTGCCTCTATCGTTTGCATAGCATCGAGTATTTAGTCATCCATCAGGTGGGCGGGAAGTGATCGCGCGACCTTCCTGATCGCACTTGTCTTCGTATTAGTGATGCAGCGATCACCGCACCGTCGTATCATGATAATCCTCAAGATTTTTAGTTCTGCGTTAACAGTGGTACGTACTGAGAAGATCTTATCAGAGTTAGGCTACGTTTAACGTACTTTTTGCACGAAGCGTCTACTATTAGGTTGCTAATAGTAGACGCTTCGATTATCATTGAACCCGCTATTAGGTGGTACCATTTGGCGAAACGTTAAGTAAACGCTTGGTGGCCTTGATATTATTGGAAGGTCGTAACGGCCTTGTTCTTCAACACGCGGAAGAGGCTTTTGAGTCTTGAGTCGTCGAGTTTGTGCGTGGAAAATTTTAGAAGCTCGATAGCAACGACCCCGAAAACCTTATTTTGCAGTTTCTGCTGTCAACAACATTAGCGATGATTCCTTTCGCGACGGCTGATCCAGCGAGCGAACAGCGAGATCAGCCGTTCTGGCAGTACGTCCTACGGGAATTCGTGTTCAAAACAATATCGGAGCCTCTACCCGACGATACTCTTTACACGAAGATAAGGGATGCACCGTTTTACGGTGGTCCATTGCCCGAAGTGTCCAACGAGGAAGAGGACGCGTTATTGTCGCGCGGTAGTGTTTTTCGCGTTGGGAACGAACAGTGGATCCTCTGTCAGGACAATTGTGAGAAGTGTGAATATTGCGCGCAGCAAAATACACCGACGGTTAGATGGGCCCTGAGAAGGGTGAAGCGTCGATTGAGCGAGGCTCCACCAAAGTGGGATTTGCAACTGACGGTTCTACCGCAATTGGACCGAATCTTTCAGGCTGATCGGAGATCCGGCCAAGCTGCGGGCAATCTTCAATATCCGGATGGCGAAAATACGAGATCGTTTGCTCAGGTGTCGTCTACCACCGACGGAGCTCCGTTTCGCGAAGGATTTCGGAGGCGGAACGTTGATTGGCTCAACAGGAAGTACGACGGCCACGGGAAAATTCTTGATTCTAGGGCTACGGACGAGGAACGTCGTCAAGGGCACTGGAGGCAGATTAGATCGAGGAACGTCGCGGAGACCAAGAGTCGTCGTACGGAAGACGGTTCAGCGGTACCTTTGGCTCTTCAGTATTCACAGGACGACCGTTCAAGCGTCAACAGCCCGGCGGACAAATTTCGCGACTATGGGCATTCCCAGTTGATCGTGGGTATCGACCAATACGGCGAAAAGCATTTGGTCCACGTAGTGCCGATGTATCTACCGGCTGAGCACGAAGGGCGGCCCGGCTATCCGTCTGGCTATCGAAGACCTTATCAAACCGGTCAAACGCCCCGTCGTATCAGCAGAACGATACATCCTGGGTGGAACGAACCCGCCTATGATAAGCTGATCAATCGAATCCTCGATTCTCTCGAGACACATAGAAGCATCATCGAGACATTTTTGTTCTCGGACAGCCTTGTACCGGATACATCGAAGCGACTCACCCGTTCCTCGTATCCATTTTATCCCGGAGCAACGAGAGGAAACGAGAGACTACCGCAGGATACGAATCTCGAAGCTCGGTACCCCGACACACTTTTTCGTCGGGGCAATCCGTATCCATCGTGGTATCAGGTGGATAAGCAAGATCAACAGTACAGACGTTACGCCGATACGACGAGAGACGTAAACGGGCCAACGGTTGTACATCAAGATCAGAGTTCTGAATCGGAGCCCTACGGAATGTCTCCGAAAGATGAGTCGCGGGGTGAACGACGAGTCGCCCCTCGGGAGAATACCGAGCGCAAACGTCGTGACTCTCGTGCCGAACTAACACATTCGTCAGCTGTATCGGCTCGTCAAAGCATCGAGGAAAATCGAACTTGTGTGAATAATATTGATTCGATGAGCGATCCCGACAGGAAATGCACGGCCAATTCCGCTAATCGGAGCCTTTCTAACCAACGTTTATCAGCCGGTTAAACTAATACGGTGAAACTGTGATTCGCGGATATCATTCGCAGCAATATTAATTCATTAATTTATTCGGACCGATTGCCGTTGGATGAAATTCTATCGCGAAGATAACGGTGTAAAGGCGAGAACAATCAACACGAGAGTGGAATAATGATCCTGTTATGATATCAGCGTAACAGCGTAGATATAATATGAAACGACACATTGCTCATCGGTGGCTCGAGTCGAACGCTGACGATATCTATGCTACGATTCAATTATTATTCCAGCTCACCCTCTATAAGACGTACTGTGGCTCATTAAAATTGAACCAGCAGGTCTTCCGTTATTAGATAGCTGCGGCAAAAGTTTTCGTAATCCGACCAAGTCTTGCAGGTCTCGGTCCAACTCTATCTCCAGTCAATGAAAGTGGATTAAGATTGATCCCATCGCGATACTCGACGCAACTTGCCAAATACAGTATCAAATGATATCTTCCAGGTGTGAAATTGAACTTGATCGCGACGCTATTTTCAAACGGGATAAGGAGTATTTTAATACGTCCCGTGTTCCCTCGCTTGTCCGCACGTCCCACCTCGAACTATAGGATTCAACATAGTCAAATATAGGGTACGATATGGTACACTCGCGCGTATCGCCAGGTGATACGTTGAGCCGGTTATTTCGAGCTGCACTCGCAGTATTTCTCGACGGTAATGCCACGCGTTCGATAGAGCAACACCGCTAAACATACGGACCGAGGCTCATGAATACGCGACTCGCTCATCGATTTCCGAGACCCAGAATGAACGAGATTGCTCGTGGTTACGCGTATATACACGCGTGGGTGGTCTACGCGTGCACGCATAGACGGAGGCGCGTAGGATCTGCGTGGTTCGTGTTTAATGCAGATACTGTAGGATTCGCGTAATTGCACGACCATAGATACAGATAGAGGAAGAAACGGAGGACGAGTGTGGAGGCCGCGTCTCGCGCACACCGATAATATCCCGATACCGAAGTAGCATCCACACGGAGAGCGCAGTCTGCCTTCCTATATCTGTTTTGAGGGGCTTCCGAGAAAGGGTTGAGAATAGCAAAGGTAAGTCGGTGCTTACATTTAATTAAGGAGTATACGGGCTCGAGGGAGAAGGAGAGACGATATAACTCGGCAACGTATTATACGTAGACAAAGAATGAATCAGAGACGAAGAACAGAACGGTAAGAGTTGCCCTCGCGAATCAGTGAGGAGCAACTGCGCGAGGAAGACAGTGGCGAAGGGAGATAAGTTGAGGTAAGTCACTGTTACTTGTCTAATTATCTACCTCCGTTCTCAGTTCTTCAACCTCTCTTCGAACGAATTCCTGGTTTTGCTCCACCGCGTCTACCAGCCATCTCTTCGCGGACCCTTATCCGCGACACCAACCTTACGAAACCGTACACCAACTTTCCTGCTCTCGCTTCGCCTTCCGAGAAACTCTTCGGAGTCGGTTCGTTTATGCTCGGCGGAAGGCAAATCCCCAACGGTACTGGTGTGTTCTTCGCCCTCCTTTTTAACAAACTGTTAGTACTACAGTCAAATTTCAAAACGTTCGACGCTGCCCGAGCTTCGGGAACATCCCTTTTTACTGAATACCGCGTATACGCGTGGATCCGCTTCTGAAGCTTCGGTGTACAACTTTTTAATTGAATTCGCGTTTCGTGTTTGGTTGATAATTAACCTCGGGAAGGGAACTCGGGTCGAGGGGTGACGCTGGGACCTAGGCCACGTCGCTTTTCGATGAACTCACGGATGGCGGTGCGAACACGTGACACCTCACCGCTAGTAGTCTCGAGGAAACGTGGAGAGGGTGCGAAGGTTAATTGTCGCTGTCTGGCTTTGGGCGAATTTTGACGATAAGCCACACGGTGAAACAAGTACTGATGCTTGAGGGCGCAAACCGTGTACGAAGCGTGATTCAAGGACGGCGAAGTCTACGTTGCCTTATGAAGCGAGGCTCGGGGACTTTAACGGAGAGTGACGCTTCGTTACTGTCTCGGCTTGTTCAACCGTTTTATTCGCTCCCGATATCACCGAGATTTTAATAAATCACTATCGTCGATTTTCCGATACAACACGCTACGGTCCGACCTTAATAACGTGCGAAAAGGTTACGACGATTCTCTAGTTACTAGTTACTACCAGAAGTTACTGATATTACCAAGTTTGGAGCAACTGGATGTCAGAAGCGTTAGACCACAGACCACGCGTTCTCGCACAGTTTCGTGACTCGTCTCACCTGTCTCGAAAGCATTTGTAAGTCCTTCCGGGGTTACGGAATTTCGGGAATGACACGTGGTCGTCCGCGTTCACGCGTTACGAGTGCGAGCAGCTGTAAAAGCATCAAACAGGTGGATATTTTCTCGACGATAGGAGACTGACGTTGTCAAACCGTTCGAACGAGTACAGGAAGAGCCGAAGAGTGCAACGGAGTGTACAGACTCGAGGTTGCACTCGCGCGTGTCAGGAATCATATCGAACGACGGTACGTTTAAAAAGGCGCGAATCGTCGACATCTGGCTCTCGGAAGGTTCGCTGGATTACGCCCGTTTGTTCCCAAGTTATCGTGTACGAGTTAGCACCCTCGTATCTACGGGCGATGTTTCGTGTGACGCGCTTACGTTTATAGCGAAACGTCGGAACGCATTTTTCCAGATATTTAAATCCTCGCGAACGAGTTCTCGAACGCTCTTAAGCTTCGGTTTTCGCTTCACAGGAGAAGCGTGTCGAACTTTGTAATATCAATGGAAATACACCGACACACTTCTGCACGGAGACATATACGTTCCTCGTGTACTCGTTGACGTTAAAAAGCGCGAGTGGTGGGTCGAGGCGGGCAGGATTTGGAAAAGCTCGGGTATGGGTGCGAGCGAGGCAAAGGCGAGCTTCTCGACTCGTGCGATCGCGGAAAAAGCATTCTCGGGGTTGCTCGAGCGTGACGTGTATTCTATCAGACAGAAGGGGTGGGCAGAGTCTATACAAGGCGAGACTTTTCGGGAGACGTAGCCCAGAGTCGACGTAAAACGTAACTCTTGCGCCCGTAAACGGGTAGGCGGCAGCCCCTTTTCTTCCCTCCCTTTTGCCTTTTTCAATATATTCGTTTGGCGGTGTATGCGTGCGCGTGTGTACGTCGGTGTATCGGGAAAGCGAGGGAGCAAAGTACATACGGCACGTGCGAGTTCGTTATTGCAGCTCGGGCACTTCCCGACCCGGAACTTCCACGCGAGTACCAAATGAAAATCGTGAAAAAATCAACAATAAATGTCACGGGCGTTCAGCCGTATCCGTAAATTCGTACAAAGTTTGATGACGTTCGGGAACGTGGAGCGGAGTTGTCTCGTGTTAGTCCTAGCTATCAGGTATTATCGGTTTAAAGGCTTTTCCCGGGCCTACTCGATGCTCGCTGCGAAGACGCCGCGACAGGCGAAGGAAAATTCTCGGCGAATCTCCCTGATCAACGAGTAGACGGGACGGGTAATTAATCGGATACACGCGAGAGGAGCCGGTCTCTCCGGGGTGAAGGTGAAGGGCTCTAGAGTCGGGCACGGCCTGAAAACTGACGTACACGGGAGGAGACGAGAATTCGTCGCCGAAGAGGTCGAGCGGAGGGAGCTCGGTTCTTCACCGGAAGAACGATTTATCTTCGCTCCGACTCTCTCAAGATTCCGAAAAATGTCGCGGTGGAGTAGATGAGAAATTTTTACAACGGAGAAAACTTCCACGATGCGGATGATCGTGCTCGATCGATTGGAAAGTTGGCGGAATCTGCGTCTTTTATTCTTTATTAATTGCAATATTAAAATCTTCCGGTGGCAGTGATTGATCGTCTTCGCGGTTGTCCCCGGTGCCAATATCTGGGCGTTTATGAATGGGACGAATCAAGGGGAAAATCTTTCCCGCGAGTTATTTCGATCGAACGGGCGCAATAGAATTTATGCGCTCAAAAGTTTCCACTGTTCTCCACGCTTTATTTTCTACTTTTTGTAATTCCTTTGTTCGAGACAAACGCTCTTCAATACGCAGTCATCTATTTTTTTTCTCTAATTTATATCCTGCTGAATAGTGATTTCGATCAGGCGTGTAATTCGTTGAAAATAAATGATATCCCCGATTTGTACACTTCGTAATTGTACTCAAATAAATGACACTTGGACTTATCATAATGAAGCCAGTTCCCTCTCTCGCGGGGAGACGCTCGCTCACGAGAGGCCAACAAAACTACTCCAGTGATCCTTGATTGCTTCTTTCCATTTGCCAAAGAGCTCGGAATCGCGCCCTCCTGTTTCGCCGCAACTCCGCCTCGGCGAGGGCGAACAGAAAATAAACGCCCCGACGTCCCCCTGGCTCTCAAGAGTCTTTGGTCCTCTCGTTGAGAGTTGGGGCGTTTTTCATGAGTGGGAGGGTGAAAAGCGTGTGAGAAAGGGAAAAAAAACGTTTACGGACGAGGTACGTTTCGCGAACGCCCCTGCGCTCACTTCGAAAGCTCAGGGTCGTGCTACGCTGCCATAGCACTTCGCGATCTACGCGCGCCCTCTGCCGTCCAAGTTCTCGAAAGTCCCTTTATCACGGGTCTCTGGACGGATCCGCGTACACCCAAATGGCCATTTTCCACATAAAGCTAACCTCGCTCTTAGAGAAAATCACAAGTATTTTTTCAGTTTGCGTTCACTGAAGTTTGGGACTTGGGTCTGGGTTTGCGTCGGAATTGTTCAACCGTGCGTACACCTGCTACAGAAATCTTCTTGAGCTGTTTTCCTAGGCGAGCACCCTGCCGAGGAAAAAAAATCGTTGTGTACAACAATTTGTAGTGAATGAGGGCGAAACACTGAAATATTTCGTTATTCCAAGTATTAGCTTATTCCATCGAACTGGTAAATAATCCGAACGAACCAAAACGAATAATTTTGAAAATAGTGAATGTCCAGAATTCCACGGGATGAGTCTCTCGCGATACCTTTTGTTAGAAACTTTCTCCAAATATCTCTACCGACAGTCACGAAATTTTAAGGCGTGTGACACATAACCTTGAGTCATTAATTAACGTATAAGAGTTCCGCGAAATGGCGTTTGTTTGGGTAAAAAAGATACGTCCAAATTCATAAGAATTCGAGGGATCTCCTGAGGGAAAAATTGACAAGAGGGTCAGCCTTCGTATGGAACAACCCGTGCATAGAAACCCGAGCAGTCGAGGGTCGTAGAAGGTTGGAAGGGCGTGTGCGCGCGCGGAGGTCACACACGAGAAGATTGGGTTTCACATCGCTCGTTCCAACATCCAACGGTGCTTTCAATATCCTGTAAAAGGAATTGCAAAAATTTCGGATATTAGTTCGAGACGTAAGTCGATCATAATCGTGTGTGAGTAGGTAGTGGGAAAAGCGCTCAACCCCTCTTCATCCCTTTTCCCCTATCAAATATTTCCTATTCCTATCTCTCTCTCTCTCTCTCTCTCTCGGTTTATTCCTCCCACGTTGAGCCATCGTTGATGTTGACGATGGCCAAAAGGAAAAGAGACGTTTACTCCGAACAGGATTTAAGACTAGAGGGTGCTCGTAGCTTCCTGTGAGATACTCTCCGAGTCTCTCGCGATGACGCGAGATCGGCATAGCTTGAGAGAGCCGTGCGCTCGTCGAAAGTTTTTCTCGCGTCTCGCTGTTTTCTATCTGGAGCCTTTGAGCTTGTGCCAGAGAAGAGAAAATATTCGGCATATGAGAAATAAAAAGGAAACGAATCACGGATGGGGGTGCTCGTGCCAGGGCGGCGACGGCGAGTCGGAGAGGCGCGGGTGGGAAGGGGGGCGGGGGGGAGGTCTTTTAGCCTCAGACGTTTGCGTAATAGAAAACGAAATGGGATGTCGATGCAAAACGTGTTGTTTTTCGGGTGGATGCCTGGCCAACACCAGGAGCTACTTCTCCTTCCGCACTTCAATTTCTCCCGTGTATGACGTCCCGCGCATGGTCCCTCCGTGTCATCAAAGAAGGGCAAGCGAAAAACGTTTTCGCGTCCCGTGCACGTGCGGGAGATCTCGGTGGAAAGAAGTCGAAAAGAAACATGCGCGCGTGTCCGAGAGCACAGGGGAAATTATGAAAATGCATTCGAGAAATGGTAACAAAGATTACAGTCTTGGAGCGCGTACAACATTTTTCGTTCGTTCGTTTCTATTCTTTTGGGCGGTCCTGGGTCAAGAAAGTGGCAAGAGTTTGGGGAGGGGGCCCTAATCAATGGTTGACAATCCAAATTTTCGAAGAATATTTTAAATAAAGTAGTGAAATATAAAAAATAGAATATTTTCCTTCCACCCGGAAGACGCAACGTTCGCGAGGTATGCTCTTTATTTTCATACTCGGCGTCCTGATTCCATCCTCCAAAGGTAACACGAATGAGAGAGAAGTTTCTTTCTCCACTTTTTATTTTCTCTCATCGCTCCAAGTGAATTCGGTCGCTGGAGGTTTCGAATGAAGCGGTTTGTGCAAATCCCCGCCGGCAAAGATGTCAAAAGATGGAACGAGGGCGAGCGAGAGAACGAGCTCGAAGCATTATCGTGGAAAATCCACGGCGATGGAGGCTCCATTTAGATTGAGGGATGCGACGGCAGGATTTGACGATGCAAACGAAAGATCGCGAGTCTCTCGTATTTCGATTACGCTCTGGTGATTTTCTTTTTTTATCCTTGGTATCGTTCTTTTTCATCACGAAATCTCAAGATGCTGCCTAGGAGTTCGTCGTAAATAGCACATTTATACAAAGACAACATTTTCAAGGCAGCCCCTATAGAATTCAAAATTCTGAATTTTTGAGGAATAGAGCCGTACGGTTAGGCGGATATCAGGAATTGGTTAGTGGCGCTCCGAGAGCGCTCGGATAAAAAGTCGGACGCCATGAGCGTTCGGATGAGTTTTTAAAAATTGGAGACCCGACGCGAGGTCAATAGGGCTCCATCGAGACCCTTGGTCGATGCTGCTATTTTTCTTTTTGCTTTTTCCTATCTGAAGCAACATTTCAAATATCGGTTATGTCCTTTTCGTTATTACAATAGGACGCAATCGCGATCGTTTAACGACCTCCCTCTCTCTCTCTCTCAATCTCTCTCGATGGGAGAGATACGGGATCGAATTGGCTCGATGTATCGGCATATCTGACTGGAAACCGAGTTTCGCCCTGACGAACGAGAGCTCGGCTATTCGTCGCCTAATCAGGCCAGAGTGCTCTCGCTGATCCGGCAAACCGTACGAAACGCTTTTGTTCGCGGTGCGATGTATCTACCGCGGTGCAAAACGCGAATCGGAAGTTTTTTTTTGTTCGCTTGCAAAACTAACGGATGAAGCACGGGGTTGGAAACGACTGAAAGATACGAGCTCGCGGTGGTGGCACGGAAGAGATTGTTGCTTCCCGTTGCAAGAGGCAAAAGGGGAAATGACGGACGGCGCTGTTGGCGATCGAGACATCCGTTGCCCCGGATTCTCGATATGCTCAACAAAAAAAAAAACAATGCTCGGTGTTTCGTACAAGCACAAGTAGAGTAGTGCGTATCTTTTCGATAGCGCTAAATTGGGAGGTTTTAGTCCGCGTCCCGGAAATCGATACGAATGTACACCTGGATAAACGAGGATCCGATAGTGGCCGAAATTTAGTCGAAATGGACGAGGCTGTTGGTAGGATCGAGTCGCGTTGTTTCGCGCCTTTCTGTGGGGTGAAGGAGCGTCGCGCAGGGCCGTTTCAAATGCGGGCACAATCGGCTATGCCGACCCGGATGGCCGTCTAGATGAAGCGGCTACATTTTGACGCCTAACTCAGCGCCCAGATGTGCGCCGAATATTCGCTCTTGAATCTGCGGCCGCGCTGCTATGTACATAATGTAGGATGAAGAAAAGCAACTGAGAGCGCGAGAGAAAGAAAGAAACGCCGAGTGGGAGGAAAAGGGAGAACTTTCGCGAAGGGTAGATTTGGTCTTTCGTTGGTTTCTGTGTGCAAGTTCTGCGTGCTTTGCCGTTTGCGAAAAGCCAACCAAACTCGAGCCCCCATTGGCAGATCTGTCTCTATCTCACTCTTTCCCTCTTTTCTCTTCTTCGAGACCACGTTACTTCCGAGTCAACGAGACCTTTTGATCTTAAGGTCTCGCCCCCCCCCGTCGAGTCTAGACTTCCTTTCTCTCTCTCCCTCTCAACCTCTCTCGAATGCACTCATCGAACTTTTCAACCGCGTCCAAGAAATCTTCAACTTGAGTTCTCGTCTTTCTCAGGCTTTCACTTCCGAAGAACCTCATTCGGCGGTTTTACAATCGAGGCACTGGCCCTGAATCGTAAATACTCCAATTGCACTATTTGCAGAAACGAAGTTTGCAAACGCTCTAATCCGCGACAACTTATCCAAATTACACATAGCACATAGCTCTGGAGAGCTTGCGATACCGCGCGTAAAAAGAATATACGACGGCGCGTGTCTTTTTCGATACCCGAATACGCAACGTATTTGGGTTCGTACGCAGGAATCAATGTTTCTTCGTCATGGTTTTCAAGTTTCCGTGACTGGAACGCGATGAATTTGTTTTTTTTTTTTTTCGTCACTTCCTTTTTGGCACATTTAGATTACTAAAATCTCCAAAACGTATCTTTTAGAATATCGAAAGCAAAGATCTTTAGTTTTATTCCGTGAGAAATGGTTTTAGATGACAAGAATGGAGCAATTAGAGAAAAAGAAAGAAGTGTTTTTTCGCATTCCAGTGAAGCAACGTTCAACGTTACGTCTTCAGTTCGGTGAAGAAAATGGAGCACTGAGAGGTGTCAAAAATCTCTAAAATATCGAAACGACACGGAATCAATTTTTCTTCTCTCTTCCCTTGGCGTCCCTTTCCTTGCTCGTTCAAAAACCGCGATCCTGAATCATCCACGAAGAAGATGGGGTATTCGTTCAGACTGCGCTTTTGTCACCGGAAGTCAGGAAGAGTTTATGCCGAGTGCATCGAATGACAGAAGCGTAACTCGGAAAGTGAAAAAGAGAGAGAAAAAGAGGGAGAGAGCAAGATAGAAGGAGAGAGATTTACTCATTGCCACGTATATCGCGGTTCAAATGGAAATACGGGAGCGTTGAAGACAGGCCACGCACGGATTTCAATTTCCCCGATGGTGCACTTAAACATTCGTCACGAATATACAGCCGCGGTAATGGACGCTTATGCAGGAACGCGGCTGTACGCAGAGTTCCGAAGGTCCGTCGGAGACACGAAGCAACTTTCCATAATTCAACCTACCTCGATTTCCTGTTCTGGATATAGCTCTCGAGCCCTCCGGGTCTCCGGGTTTCGCGTGTACAGAATATTTTTTACACGGATGATGAAAGGGAGGAGCAGGGGGCAAGAGTACATAAAATCGAAAGATTTTGACACTCGACGCCGCGAAAAATTGATTTTTTTTTATCGATTCGTGCGTTACTTTTGTCTTCAGAGGCGGGCAAAACCGGAAGTGTTGAAATTGAATACAGTTGCCGGATATGAAACACGACTTTACGCGACGATAACATTTTTCACCATGGATGAGAAAAATAAAATCTTACATAAATAAGATCGCATACGTTGAAAGAATATTTCTCGTCTTCGATTCTTCTCTCGCGTTTATCTTTTATACGCGCGACAAGCATATTGCTCGGGGAATCACGACGCCGAATCTTTTTTTCCATCGTGCGGTTTTTTCTGGTCTTTCTCTCTCTCGCTCTCTCCCGCTCGCGAGTTGCCAAAAATACGAGGCGCCCTTTTCCTCGCGTATGTGCGCAAGAGAAAGAAATCATTTTGCAATGAGGAGAGCGAAAAGTTTTCACGTGTGGCGGAGTTTTCTGCGAGATCAAACGTTGCCCATTTGGGGAAGATGCGAATCAGGCCAGAGTCGTGAAGTGCTAAATTGAAATTCGCTAGAAAACGGAGCAAATACGAAGGCGCGTAACGGAAAGTGAGAGAGAGAGAGAGAGAGAGAGAGGAAAAGATATTTCTTTTTGGTATCTCTCTCTTTGCTTCTCTCCCTGCCTCTCTCTCTCTCTCTCTCTTGTGTTTGTAAAGTTGATAAAGCACCAGTAAGAGAGAAAGAGATAGGAAGAGATTTCGAGTATAATAAATGTTTTATATAGACGCGATTGTGTACATGAATTCCTTTTCCAGCCCCCGTTCTCAGTATATACACAGGCGCGTATAGGTCCATTGATTTGCCACTTTTCCTACTCGGTTTTCGGATGAATAAAGCCGAGCGAGAAGTCAATTGAAAAAGTTTTTTATTGATCCGCGCGCTCGAGAATCCTGTGCGGGAGCCTCCCGCGTATCCCGCTCTTCCACCATGCGTATGCCGCTTTTCGTCTCGTGCTTTCGCGTTTTTGCTGTTGGTTAACGACCCGAACTGTTTGTCCGATTGACAAGCGTTTTCGGGCACGAAGGCGAAAAATTCGCGATATTCGGGCACATTCGACCGTGCAGAGTTGCCCTTTTGCTTTGTCCTAGCACATTCCGATGGATATGAAACGGGGCGTCATCCCGACTATTTGGCTAATATCGACTTTGCCTTGTTTGAGGAATTTAATCGTATCCCTCAAACATTTCAATTGTTTTTTATTACCACGAGTGATAGGGGATTTGTTGAGGCTTTTTGATATTTTGGTATCGTTGATGATCACTTTATCAGGTATTAATGATTGTGCATTATTATTATGGCATTATCTAATATTTTCATTTCACGACCAGCTGGTTCACAATTTTTATGATATAAACATATAACATCTTTTCACCTTGAGACGTCAGGTGTCGTAAAAACAAATTCATTATTTTCTGGTGTCAACTAATCACAAAACTGTCGCCAAAGTATGTTTTCTACGAACTCTCACCTTTCTAACGGTATTTAGTCTGAACCCTATTTGAAAAATCGTGGATTTCTTTTTTCTACACCTAATATATCGATCAGCCCGTTATCAATGAACAATTAGTTTGGTTGTCATCTTCGAATATACTGTGTAATAATTGTGCAATATGTCGCAATTAAAGCAATACATAGATCAAATCATAATTGTTTAGCTACTCTGATTCATATATTGCTCAACGATAATAACAATTACAATGTTATTTTGTTCATTTAAATGCATCACTACAATTTTGTCATTTTTTTCAAAATATGTTATATAAAACTCCAGTATTGAGTGTACAACGTTCGGCGGAGTCCAGTTACTACGGGAGATATCGTAATGGATTTGTCATTAGTTCGTTTCTACGCGTGCATTCGGATTTCATTTCGACGTTGCAAACTCTTTCGTATTCCATTTCAAAAAATTAAAGTGAGCATCTATTTTTTTTTACGGTGTTTTTTTTTTGTCGTATGTGTGGTGGCAGGCGAATATAGAAAGGATATTTGAATACGATTCGACTTATTTGCGAAAGTAAAATGAACGCATTCCACATGAATGCGAAACGCGCCGTCACGCGACAGTTACACGCGAAAAATATTTTTAAAACGTAGCGTATTCGCAAATGAGTTTCGGTACATTCTCGCGAAGTGCAAATATGTGTGTGTGTGTCTTTCTCTCTCTGACACTCGAAAAAAAAAAAAATGGAATTAATCGTAACATGGGCGCGTTATATTTTCGCGATCAATGACCGCTTTATAGCATTTCCCTCCGTTTCGACTACGCACATTTATAGATGTGCTCTCTGTCGGTGATCATCCGTTCCAATTGTATTACCTACGCGGAGCCAACGAGAGAATTGTTTTCTATAAAACTATATATAGATATAAATATATATATATACATATGTGTGCGTGTGCAGCCGTAAAAATGGGAAAACGCGAGCGCCGTTATACAATGCGCGATGCCTACGCGCAAGCCGCATCATTTAATTATTCGTGTGGAGAGCGATTATACGAAATGGTTATTTTGTACTGGAGCTTTTATCGTTTCGTTCTCTTGTATCCTCTGCTGTCTCTTTCTCTCCCTCTCTCTTCCCAGCCATGCCCGAGGCAAGGTTCAAAAACGTGCTCGGAAACTTTTCAGAATTTTCAACTGTTCATCATCCTCGCGGATCGGTGAAATAGACGGGGCTGTTTATTCGCCCCCTGTATTCCACAAATCCAACGCACTATCGCCGTTTTTATTTTAATTTCAGTACTCGGTGACCACCGCACGAATAATTATACGTGACCGAGGAGAAAAAAAAATGCGAAACCGAGGATTTTCATTGAGGGTCCGCGAGGGGGTGGAAAAGTGGGTTTGAAACGCGCCCGTCGTGCTGTCCGGACGTGAATAAAATAAAACAGGAATATAATAACGAGCCCGTTGGGCCTTATCACCATCAAAAAGATATTCTCCCGTCCGCGTAGTTTGCGATAAATGAACACGAATCTTTATTTCTCTCGGAGATTTCTCTATATAGCTGTTCCTCCGTTTCTTTTTACGCCATAATTTTTTCATGACGAGCCTCCCCTATCTCGTCATACGCACGGACGTGTATCGATACACGTATGTGGGTATAATTTTATTTCCAGTCGCGTATAGATAGTACAAATAAATGCGCTTCCCTATTCATGAATATTCCGATGAGAACATGGAAAATCACGCTCACGCGGTAAATGAATTTATTCTTATCCCCAATCCCCCCCGGTCCTCACCGATATTCGATATCCATTGATTCGAATATCTAAACGTATATGTGGGCGGGGTATTTTTGTCGTCGGATCAATTGACACGAGCATGATAAATATATTGGCCATTGCTTGGCCCGTTGTGGATGCCGATGCGTGTATTTTACCTTTTGACTAAACGAATTAGTTCGTTCCGTGTCCAGTCACTTAGATTTCCCATGCGCGATATTCTACAAATTATTTGCGCCGTATGTGATCACGTGAAACATTTGTTTTACGCGACGATGCGACACGGGTGTACCGGTGCGTTTCCGTTAGTAAATGTCGGAAGCGAAAGGTTGACGCGACAGCTATGCAACGCTGTATAGAGAGTTGCCGTCGGATAGGCGCAACCATACCGTAAAAGTCACCATACTCGTGTACAGGGTGTCCCATGAACGTTACAGTAACCAGGAATCCCGCAGATCGCAACATCACTTACTAGAATGTTTTATTTAATTCTGTGAAGATAAATCGTCATTTTTGACTGTTTTAAAATTTTGGCAAATTTTTGATAGACTTGCTGTGTTTTTCATAAATCAGATTTTTCGGTAACGGACGGTCTTGATTATGAGCCTCATGGCGTTCGGTACGATTTTCAAAAACAGTTGATGTATCGAATGGAGCGATTTTTATACATTCTTTTACTTAATGAAATTTACTACTCCCTAAATGACAATCATTACGCCAGACTAGTTTTCTATCGAAATACATTATAGAAAAAGTGAATGCAAGTGAGGTTAAGGGTTTTTCGAAAATTTTGAAAAGTCTTGAAATTTCGTAAACATTGCGAGTTTTACCGGAGACAAATTTTGGTAATCCTTTTAATAACGATCCAATACACCTATTTAAGCATAACGCGTTTATTTACCGGTCACCCTGTATATATTTTTACGGGGAAGGGATCTCGAGGAAAAAGGAAATAAAATACAATCAAACAAGTCACTGCACTAATTACAAGTACACGTCAAACGTTTTATCAATATGTATTTATCAAGGGGGGAATACGACGTAAAAGTGAGCGCAAATCGAATGCTCATGCGCGATCCATTGATTTATGAGTACGGCTTTACGGTTTGTCGAACGAAAAAGACAAACGGATGGGGTCCGAGCATTCGTAAAATTGATCAGTATCGCGAGGGGAGGTGGCAGGAGAGGGTACAGAGACCAACCGGCGGATCGCTTGATTGTAAAGTGTAAGCAATTTCGTAATTGCGTGTACAAAGCAATTAAACCGTTTGGCTGGTTATCTACGACGCAGAAACACAGGAAGAGAGAGAGATGAGCTTTTCGATAAATGTGCATTCAATACTCACGAATTCTCTTCCATTTTATCGTTATAATGGAAAGAGCCCGACGGCGTCGCCACTATCCAAACGCCGAATGATAATGCAGCGCAACCGCCGTTTCGTCGTTTCACCGGCCCTTTTGTAACTTCGCGGGGCTTTGTCGAGTCAACGTACCTGAGGTGTTTCAACGGTCGGTGCATACGATGCACCGATACTGCGAACGTTCATTTTTCGTTTTTATAATTTTCAACGCCCACTTCGCACTCAAAGCTTTCGCCAATTTACGTTTCGCTGATTTTTCCAAATTTATCCTGCCTTGTCTTCCAACTTAAATCCATCGCCATAACGAAAAGTACAAGCCGAGAAAATTCTCGAAGAGCGAACGAAGCTGATGGACGTTTGGACGATTTTCCATCGAACAAGCTTTGTTTTGTTTTGTGTGTGTGTGTGTTTTTTTTTTTCTTATTTCGTCGGTTCTCGATAAGGCTCGATAGGACAATTTTAACGCAAATGAGAAATAACCCTCCGGTCTCCCTTTCTCGCTCGGTAGGATAAACAAGCTAGATAAAGGATTTATGAGCAAACGGGGAAACAGCTGCCATAAAAGTCTCGGGCACTGTTTCCAATCTGTCAACCGATGTTATGCTCTCCGGGGCGACGACACTAAGGGCGTACGCATGTGTGATTCGCGTGTTCAGGAACAAAAGGGCGTTTCAGCACCACTCGAGAAAGAGATCGACGCCCTGATGACGCTCATATTTGTGTACTTGCATATAGGATGCCTCGAAAAGTGAAGGCCAAAAAGGAAATCTGAATGTCTCGTATCAATACCAGATCCGGATTGCCTCCGCGTATGCTCTCCGATGTATTCGGAATATTCGCTTTCGAGGTTTCCAGTCGTACAGGTTTTATATTTTTTTTTTTCTTTACGCACATCACTTGTTATACAAGGTTTTAAAAGTTTTTTCGGAATATTGATATTAGTATTTTATTTCATTTGCCAACTCATATCGAACGTATTTTTTCAATACTGATTAAAATCCAGGCATTCGTGATTGCGCTTAGTTAATTATTTTATTTACTACTTGCCAACGCATCCATAATCGTAAGTCAAATGAAACATGAGTGAAGTACGTATACGAAAGAGAAAAATATTATATAAAAAAATTTTTTTTGTGTTAAAGAAAAAAACGGTTCGTTGTAGATACGGGGTTGATTCGAATTGATACGAGGTATCTAGATTTTCTTTTTGGACGTAACTTTCCGGGCCGTTCATTACATTTATGAAACTTCGCGTGGAATATTGTACGTGTGAAAACAACTTGTCCGCTCTCGCTTCCTCCGCCTCTTCCATTTCTACACGGAAAATCGTATTCTGCGTGTGTAATACATGTATCACAGTCTCAGCTCGTGGATTCCATACGAATAACTAATACGTGTCGTATAAGACCTCGTTGCTTCGGAGCAATCACAATATTGGCTGTTGCCCCGTTCCATGGCTAGTCAAACGAACGTGAAACTTTGCGTGTACATCTCGCCCCCTAGTTCTCTATTTCCTTTCCCCTCTCGTTCCGCGTTCCGTTCTCTGGATTCTTCCCTCTGGTTTATCTACCAGAAAATCGACGGTAGCGCGTGGAGTCATTCCGAAACTTTTTGCCCCTCGTATATTTGTCTTCGAATGGGAGAGCGATCATTGATGCCTCGCGTGAGTGCCGTCTCATCCGTTCAATATGTCCCAAGCTTGTTCGGAGAATATACTCATTTCGGTACTCTCACACAGCCTCTCTCTCTCTCTCTCTTCCTGACTCTACCACTTTTCGTATTTTCCAGCGTATTCGAGTTGGTCTACTACGAGAAATTTCCGAATTGCTTGGACGAAAGTTCTTTCTGAAAACAAGTAATATAGAAGCATTAGACGACGGATATGGAAAATAATCAATGCGCGATATGTCTGTTTTCGGTTCGATGTCTGCTTTCAAATTCATCAAGATTCCCTTTATGGTAGAATATTAAGGCTTCGTGATCACCATGAGTAGGTAAACAGCCAATGTAGAACAGCTCCCAGTTGTTAACTGGACAAAATGTTAATTGAAAATCCCTTGAAGACCGTGTTTAAAAGATGTTTATTCGCGTTTCGCCAATATGATCATTCAGCACTGGTGATTGTTGTGATCAGTAGAAAATTTGGCATTGGATAGTTCATTGAACCCGGCGTTTCACCCGTCTCGCGAGCATCCTCCTTCCCCTTATTCGTTAACGCGTCAAGCGATCACCCCTCCGAGTATAGGCGCGACGGAACGCTCGCGAGCTCGAAGCTCTGCCGGAGCTGAACACCGATCACCCATTCCATGACGAGATAATGGACATTTCAATTATGCATTCGTTCTCCCGGCAGTGAAGCTAATCAGTTATTTACACATTCCAAGTGGGCGTGAGCTCGGTGTCAATGATTAAGAAGGCAAAGCGGTGGGAACTTTACCGAGCGGTATTTAACTTCTTCGAGCTCGCTCGGGTGCTCTTCTCCGCACCGACGTTTCGCAGCTTATCGCGTGTGCTCGGAAATTCTTCGAGTAGTGCTTATACCGTGCTCTCTCTTTACTTCCTGATACCTATTAATGGCTGTACACATGCCTCACTTTTGTGTCTGTGTGAGCGTTGTTACAGTTACATATATATATATCTCCGTACATAAACGATACTGAGAGAGAAAGAGAGAGAGAGAGAGAGAGAGAGGGAGAGAGGAGAGCGAAAGCTCAGTGAAGAAAACGGAGGAAACCGGAGTTGAGGAGAGTACGCGGCACAGAAACGACAAGAAGACACGCGCTCGAATCACTTTCCAAGTGGCTCTTGTGTATTCGCTCATTCGGCTCTCTGGGTTCCTCGCTGACGTCACAGTTGAGGACGGTACCGAGGAAAGTTTCCGAGACTCTTGCTGTACCTGTCTTGGTTCTTCTAGGAGCTTACTGGAAGATCTTGAACGCTTAAAACTCAAAGGAAGTAACGAAAAAAAAAAAAAAGATAAGGCGATGACCCGACCGGGTGAACTGAAATCGCGTGGAGTCGGCTAAATTATTTTTTGTTTGGGTTTGTTTGCAATGATTTCCTTTTAAACGGCGGGGGTACTGAGAGAAGCTTTGATCCCTGCGTGGGATCCACCATCTGCGTATTTTGTACGATGCGAGTAGGCGGGAATAAATAATGGAAAAAGAATTTTGATGTTAAAAATTCGATCTGTTTGAGAGAAAGGAGAGACGAAGGTAAGCCTGTGCTATCAGAGCACAAAAAAAGTTTCACTATCCGTGAACGAATTTGCATCGGTTATTATCTCGCCCTATTCAGAACGGTGAATAATAAAAAAAAGAGCAAACGTTGAAAAAACACACGTGCAAGGAACTGCAAGAATACAGACGATTAAGGAGAGGAACGATTGGCAGTTAATCGATCTTTCCCAGTTTTTTCACCTTGTCAATTGCATCTCTCAGGGCATTGATCGGAACGACCGCTTTCGGTAGATGCTCTTGACGCGTGTCTCGAGGTTCAAAGCTCAATTTTAATTACAATCAAGTGGTGCACACTCTTCGGGGACACGATGGCAAAGGTTTCCCATGAAATCGAAGGGCTTACTTTCCTTTTTCTACAGAGTAAGGCATCAAAAGTAAAAAGACTAAAAAAGAAAAAAAAAGATATGAAAAGCGGGAGCCGAGCTCGATCCTTTGAACGTTATTTGAGATGCTGCGTGCGGTTTTTCATTCGCCTTCCTCGGCGTCTCTCCCATCCCTCTACCTTCGTCGTTCACCGATATCCTCCTGGCGAGTCTCCGCTCCGAGTTGTATCTCCGTTCGGTCTTGGCCTATCCGTATCTACTATCTGTTATAGCTATACCCGTAGCCCACTATTTTACGCTACTCCAGTGATCCTCGACGGTGGTCCTTTCCTCGCGGGGGCTCCTGGGCGAGACCCTTCGAATCCGCAAAGTGCCCGGGCACCCTTGGCATACCCCGCGCCACTCGCGACCCAGAAAATGCCACGGGTTTTCCTCGAGATTCCACCGAGAGAAACTCATTCTCGCTCTCTTCCACTCGATTTCGCTTCGCTTCCTCCCGCTCTCTCTCCTCCTTGATCCACGGGCTTCAGCAGAAGGAAAAAAAGAGAGGAAAAGAATCATGGCTGGAAAAAAATTAAGAGGCTTCTCACGCACTTGGACCCATTACCGCAAGGTAAACATACGAGCCACGTGCATGAGCGGAATATTCGTACTCTATTTTATTCTTCCTTCTCTCTCTCTCTCTCTCCGTCTTTCTCTCTCACTCTCTCTCTCTTTCTCTCTCCCTTGTTCTCGATCACCAATTCCAAAACTCTTCCTCTTTCGTCTTCTCCTCGTTGTCACGATGAAAGAGCGCCGAGGGAGAAAGCATCGAAATGCGTTTCCCTCTCCAGTCTCTTACAAATGACGTCAATCCAGACGATTCTGTTTATCCACGGAAATGCACCGCTTTTGCTTATAATCACTTTCAGCTATCTTGCGGAACACGAAACGGAACAGATGTATACGCGCACATATATAGCCCGGAGGAAGGAAAACTCATCATCTCTAGCTCTCGTTTTGAAAGTTACTTAATTGAGAGCTTTCACTTTTCTCAAATGTGTATATATATATAAAAGGGTACGTGTATACGAAAATGTATATAGTTTCGTGCTTGAATTAACATCTCTTTCCATTGAGCCGAGCGTCGAGGCTCGTTCTTCGTGCAGCCTCTCGTGAAACTCTTCCGCCTTTCACAACCCCCCCGCAAAATTTCTGTGAAAACGAGCGACGAGCCGAGATTCGAGGAGAGTTTTAAGACGATTCTAATTAGTGTAACCAGCTGGTAAAGTCGGACGCGAATTCTATTCATGTAATCCCCCATTTTCGTCTAGGTCAAAATAAGAGCGGTCGCGTATATATTGAAGACGCGAGATTGTACCTCCGAGATCTCGAATGTTCTTGGCTATAGCTGATCCGGAGGCCCAATTTTCCCCTTCGATATTGCTCCTCATCCTTGGATACTTTTTCCGGACACTGACAGTGCCCGTAACTAATATCTCGGCGTGAGAGAGAAAAGCTTTTAAATTGGAAGGAGTGGTGACGTAGAAAACTCTTGTAACGAGACGCACAAGTATTAATCAACAAGAACGGTGCGTACGCGACGGATTCGAGAAGGATAGCTCGATGGGTATGTGATTTTTACAGTCTGCCGGACAAAAGCCTGCACGGTGAGAATTTTTATTCAGGTGACTCTTCCCAAATTGTTTTTGGGTTTTCCACGTCATACCGCTGTCAAAAAGAAAGTGTATCAAATTGATAATCAATTACTCTGCGGGGGCCGGGGGGGGGGGAGGATTTATTTCCAATTCTCTTTAAGAAATGTTCTCTTTTCCTTCCTCTCTCTCTCTCCCTCTCTCTCTTCATCCATCGCTCGCCTCATTGGGAACATCTGTCGATTCGTGGATCCTTTCAGAATCGTTCGCGCAGAGCTATCGATCGAGAAGGCTCCCACGCTCGATAGCTCTGAGCTTTCCGACATTATCTATACATAGAGGCGTTTCACGAAAAGAACGGTCGCACTAATCCCGTATACCGAGGTTTGTCCCGCGTGCATAAAACATTCTCCTGTCCAATTTCCCGGATGAGGGCTGACGCGCGATGGGAAATAGATTGGACCACATAACCGTTACGGAAAAGAAGAGAGGAGCCTACGATACTTCGGATAGGAGAGTCGACGCGCACGCACTTTTTTTTTAAATTCGTTTTGTACACAGGCGTACCGCAAGCGCGGATGGACGACGAAGACAAAAAAGCGCAATAGTCAAAATCCCGGATGCGAGAATAGACGAGAGGATTTTCCCGCGTCGAGTTTCGTTGCGTTGCCATTTCTCTCTTTCTCTCCCTTTCTGACTCTCTCGGTGCGTCCACCTCGCCCAATCGTCGCTCTCTACGAACGGAGTTCGGAAGATTTTCAATTCGGCTTTAATACCCTTGCCTTTTTTTGTCAACTCGCACGTTTCACTATTTCAATTGACGAACGAGAACTTTGAAGCTTTACCGTGGTGGTATTAACTCCCTCGCTCTCTCATTTTCTTTCCCTATCCTTTTCTATCTTTAACTCCGGGCGTGCGGATGAGAAGCTTAGATTTACTCGAATTGCCTCATCCATACATATATATACGTATATATAGCCTCGGACACGACCGAGAGACAAAAAATGAATCCGTTCGATGGAGAGATTAGCGAAACGGTCGGCTATGGAGGATAAAAAAGAAACACGGACACACGCGCACACGGACAATTTCATATCGCGGCAGTTCATTATCGATTTCGGATATACTCGTGATTGTCCATTTCTTTGCAGAGACAGTTTTTCATCCAAATAGTGGAAAAAGTGCGTGCCGCATGGCCCAAACATTTTTAACGTTCGCTTTCTTATCATTCATTCCTGTACACTTTTGTATACGCGAGATAAATATTATCAACGAAAAAATGTTTATCAAAAGGATATTTCACGTTTTGATGTTTCGGATGGGAAAGAGTCTTGTTTTTCGTGATTCTTTTAATTCGCTGCTATCGATAGAACATAGGTTGGATGACCAAGATAGAGGTAGAGACCGATAGGAAGGGTTCAATTGGCAATAAAAATACGTCAATAGTTCGAATTTCGGGTCCGCTATCGAGACTCGGAAAATACGAATAAACATAATCTCTATTTCGAGATAAATGTCGTTCTACGAGGGATATTGGGACAGGGATAATGGACACCATATTGGATTGCTGTGTTTGAAAAAAGTGGACAGCCAGAGAAGACTGGACCCCTCCTGAGAAATCTGTCTTGAGACGTCTGTGCATTCGGCTTCGTCGATATAAATTTAATAACAGAAAATGACGTGACTCCTGTACCGTATCGCTCCACACATAACTCGTGTATATATATATATATATATATATATGCATGTTTGTTTTTTATTTTCTTCGACCTTTCTTCCAGATATATATGGGGTCGGAGTGTACGAGAGCATCAATATTGTATCCCCACTGTTGCATCTCCCTCTTGGCCTGTCGTATACATCACGCTCACTTTCGGTCGGAAAAAATATAACAAAAATCAACCTTAGCACGGGACGACTTTCCCTCTTTTCTAGAAACAACGTTATTGTTTTTTTGTATCAAGGTGAGCGAGAGTATTGATTTTTTGAGAACTGAAACTTCCGTCGTGATTGATGTTTTTTTTATATAGCTCGAGGTTTTTATTTACCAATACGTGTTCGAGTAGGGTTTCGGTTTGGATGAAAAAGGTTTTGGTAGGTACAACCCGCCAGAATCAATCATTTTCACCAGTCGAAAAACTCTCTTATGAAAAAAGGAAAAACAAATAGTTGTTTACTGTGCTTTTGGAAATAGAGAGTACGCTTTGATTAATGATGCACGTCGTTGAAGACCGTAGAATTATTTATCTCCTTAAGTCAAAAAGGAATAAGTTAAATATCAATAAATTTCGTTTGAACATATAAACAAAAAGTTGGATGATATTTTAGAAGCTAGAAAATATATGTGACGGGTCTTTGAAAACGGAAGTGGGAGAATCGAAAAATCTCGACTACTTCACTGCTCTCTGTTCTAAATATATAGGTAAAAATATATAGCTAAAAACGGACTGCGGCTAAAAAAAGGAAAACGATTAAACCGTATTTCCGTTGCCTTCAAGGTGATGGAAATGTCAAAGTGCCATTCGTAGCCAATTTTCCAAAGCATTCACATTTCGCGGACGGCAAGCGCCGCGATATCGTAATTTGCTCTATTTAAACCACCGATACAGCGGTAGCGTTAAAAAAGGACGCCACTGAATGGTGCATCGATTGGCAATTCGAGGGAAAAGTACTCGACGTTTGCACATCGCAACAGTGTGACGCGAAGATCGCAACGGGGGCGAATGAAAATGCATAGACAGCTCGGCACGTCCGAGGCAGTATCCTTTTTTATTTTTATCTCTTTTCTCGTCTCCCAAACACTTTTATCGTTCTCTCGGCGTTCAACGGCGTCCCAAGAATTTCAAGAAAATGATTATCCTTCGTTCCAACTTTGACTCTCGAGTGTTCACTTTTTTCGTCGTTTCTTCTTGCATTAATTCCTGAGATAACGCCCCTTTTACTTCCCTCTATCGGCAACAGCGACAGAAGGGGGAGGGGGCGGGGGAGAAGGAATTGATGAGTCGGTAATTCAATTTACACGGAATATCTCAACGCGATATTGCCGCTGGTCTTTTAATAAATTTACATGGTAAAAAGAGAGCTCGATGCAGAGCTCCCCTTTTTTTCTCGCAGTTTCAATCTAGATCGCAATTATTTCATCATATCCGTCTCCCTTCCTTTCCGTCTTTTTTCCTCGCTCATGCGTTTTTTTTTATCTCCTAATTCCGCGCAATTCGTCCGAACGAGAACCCGAGAGATCATAACGAGAGTACACCGCACGGCTGCTGCGGATCGCGTTATTTTCATCTCGGTCGCATCGCGCTGTCCGCGTACATCGCGGGGGAGGATACGAAAAGCGTTATTATATTTATCGTGAAAATTGTATCGTCCTCGGTACACTGCGTACATATATATATATGAGCGGTGAATCAATAATTGATACGGAGATGTGCGTGGGTACACGCGTGTGCGCGAGAGTTTGCGGGTACATAAATTTTCTTGCTTTTGTTCCTTTTCCGGGTGGCGGATCACCGGTGAAAAATTGTCCTCGTTATAAAACCGCGCGCAGCGAAAAGACGGCCGGGGGTGTGCGCGGAACGACGTGGACCGCGAGACTGTATAAATTGTGGAAAATGTGCGGGAGTATATGTGATATCCTTGGAATTGCAAAATTTGTACGTGCAACGGAACAAGGCGAGGGAGAAAGTGGCAGGGGGGGGGAAGAAGCGCGAGAGAGAGAGAGAGAGAGAGAGAGAGATGAAAGAAATAAACGAGACAAGTGTGTTCGCTGACTCGCGGAACTGCGCGATCTTGCGCACACCATTTCACTAGTCGCGAGACGAGACCGCGTGACACACGTACGAGGCCCTCGCGAGGATAGATTGTCAGGCCAATAATGCACATCTTTTCTCTTGGTCGATTTTTCTTCGCCTCTTTTCCACTTCGCTCTCTTACTCTCCCACTGGCTGGAGGAAAGGGAACGGAGTACCGGAATGGCGCGATCGGCATAAAGGGTCGAGTCTTCTGGTGAGCGGGAAGGGGTATGGGAGGGGGCAGAAATAAACTCGTAAAATAGGCAAAAAAATAGCGAAGCAAAAAAGAAAGTCTCTGAAAAGAGCGCATACAAGACGACCAGATTTTTGTCATTTAAAATGCATAGAGTTCATAACTTATTCCCACGTCGCGATGGAGCTCCTGGCACCCGTATCTAGTCTCACACGTATACGTATGCACGAACTGACGTATACGTATACCCGCCGAATGACAAGAGAAATTGGAACGTTCAACATTCCTGCAGATATTGATTTTAGACCAAAAAGTGCCGGACCAAAGTTTAAGTCGGCGAGATAAAAATTTCAGTCGTCTCGATGAATTTTCATGTTAAATGGTAAATTGATTGACAATGATATACACCAATGACAATTCTACAGGAATAAACAACATTTATAAGTTTTTTTGCACATTGATACGCAATAATAAACTTTTGTACAAAATTTCATTTGAAAGTTTGAATACTGAAGCTGACATAAGGTAAATGTGAAAATAACTCGAACAATGTACTTTAAAAATTACGATTTTTAGGTAACTGGATCGCCTTTTGAAAAGCTTCTTAATTTTTTCATTTTTAATGATGCGTTATGTATAATATATTTATAGGTTCCCGTCACTTTCGTTCCATGCAGTCCATATTGCCTCTAGCTTCACGAACGTTCATGTACGGTTTGCCTTTTATACCGGATATATTTGTATACGTGTTTTCTCCTCGGTGATACGCGGGGACGAGTCGCGCAGGACATCCCTTCCCCGTCCCTCACTTTTAACGTTTCACCATATTCGAGGTGTTTTTTCTCTCGGCCTCAGGAATAGAATCGCGTTCGTCTCGAACATGTTGTCGAAAAATACACATCGAACCACGAATTCATCGTGTTCTCCAGAACCACGAATTCATCGTGTTTCTTCATCGGTCTATATTTTTGTCTGTATTGGAAAACTTGGTTTTTTTTTCGCTTTACATTCTGTCGAGCGAATATTTGGTGCGGAAGTTCGAGTTGTTTCGAACTGCTGATGGGTGTACCATTCTTTTTGTTAAAAATAAACCGTACAAATGAGAAAAAACGTTGAATGGGTTTGAAGTGTGAGGATAACATTGGTGACCTGAAGAGTCAATCTCTTCGAAGACGTGGGTTTCAGTTTTTTAAAATTTTATCAATGCATCGATGCATCGGAAGAACTATCGGATGGGCAAGTCTGCTATTAAGTTTCCCAAGGCTGGAAATTTAATAGCAGGCTTAATCGCGCCGTATAGAAAAATCGAAAAAAATCGAATAAAATGATATAAATTTATTCGATTTTTTTTTTTTTTTTTTTGGTTTTTTTCCCGCACTGAGCTCTCTCGAACGTTTTATGACCTAACCGGTGGCAGAGTGCGTCATACCCCGGGCGCAAAACCCAGAGGCGCGTAACACGCGTGTTATTGTTAAATGGCAGCTTTTTTAACGAGGCCGACACGCGCGCTGGAGGTCGGCGATAAAACATTAATTTTTTTCACTCTTTTTTTTTCAAAATCTTCAGCTCCAGCTCTTTTCTCGGGTGAGCGTCGCCCCCCCGTCGCTTTCTCTCTCCCTCTCACTCTCTATTTCGTTGTACCTGACGCAGCGCGAATGCCCGAGTGAATTATAGCAGAAACGAATTTTTTTTTTCAACTCCATGCCTCTTTGCCATAAAGGCTTAATTGAACGTGGCACTCTGGTTCCGCGCGCACAGGAATACCTTTTACAATTACCGCGCCGCCCAGTGTTCAATTTGCGTCATAAAGTGTCGAATTATTTCGAAATTCCGCGCTTCCGCGGAGAAGTTGTTTCGGTAAAAAGTGGAGTTTTTGCATTTTCGTGAAAAATTTGGGATTGCAATAGGGAAAGGGAGAAAGAGCGAGGGGCACATCTTTGTGAGGTTGGAAATCGCCGTCAAAGAAAATAGTTCCTTTTTCGATCGTTTGTACTCAGTTCGTGCTCGTTCGTATCACCGTTAATATTTTTTGTATCACGTAACACAGAAAACGATATTGGGATATGTTTTTCTCGGGTGAACGTGCTGAGATAAGTAGCTGAAATTTCATAATCCTAACACGCTAACGTTTCTTCGGTTGTAATAGACGCACAATGCCACGGCTTTACCACGGAGAAGCGAATCGACTGAATCCAGAGCTGATCGGAAAGTTCGTCCCATTCACAAATTCATAAATTGCAAATAGCAAAGACGATTTAAATGTTGCAAATAAAACGATGCGAAGAACATAAAAGATGATAGTCAATAATAAATCTCAAAAAAAGAAGATCGTACAATATGACTTTATAAATAAAAAGCCAGTGTGTGAGTGAACGAGAGAAAGATGGCCTTCGATTAATTCACGACCATTGGTCCAGTTTAAATCGTCTCGTCTATTCGCGATCGATAGGGTCTCCAACCGTAATTCAAAATGTATAACCTTGCGTCCGCAATCAATTATTTCGTTCGTTCACGCCTGTTCTGGCCTGGCAACTTCACTGGCGGCAGTGAAAAATATCAGCATTCTCGCAATTTTCAAGTTCCGGTCGATGGACCATCCCTACTGGCGTAGCTAATAATGTTCCTAGTAACCACCACAATCGTCATTATAGATATTATAAATGGTACTATTTAATATAGTGACAGTAATTTCCATTCCGAAAAAAAGATTTGTTACTATTCGAGTTACTTTCAGATTCTAGAATAGTTATTATAAACACTAGAATTTTTATTGGCATAGTTACTGAGGAAGAGCGGATCTTAACTAGTGAAAGATCCTAATAAATACTGAGGTTACTTTGTAGATAAATGTAACGATACTAAATTGTAGTACAGTTATTCAGGGTGACCTTGCATAGTTGGTAAGCGTACACATCTCCTTACCTCTTATTATTTAAACCGGCGAGAGTGTGGTGAAAAAATGTAACAAGCAGTAGGTGGTAGGGTTTGACGATTTTTTTTCGCCAACCGCGCAAAAAAAAAAGATCGAAATTCACGAACCCTTTTACCTAGATTCTTAAGAAAAAGCATTATTTTAATGATTTTTTATATTTAACCCTATTGGAAACAAGTTGCAACGAATTTTCAACGGCAACGCGATGGGTATGACAGAGCATGCCGCGCTCTCGCCGGGTTAAGCCTGATGACCCTTGGCGTCTATAATTATAATGGTTTCGTTCAACGATGCAGACAAATGTTAGGTAATTAATCTAATGTTTATAATAGTTTGGTTAGGTGATTCGATCTTTCATTGCTATCAACGCGTCGATTCTCTAACGATCCCGGGTCAGCTTTCTCGGTGACGATTAAATGAAAATACAAGGGTTCGGGCAATAATGGTTGGACATTGTACTTTGTTTATCCCGTTGATATTTTTATTGCGCCGGAAGAGAGCGGAAATCTTGGTACGTTTCGGGACGTACAATGGGACTCGGATAAATTATCGCCGGGATTTACGCTGGTTTTGGCGGGGATTACACACATTATATCCCCCTCGAACGGAGACAGGAAGGCTGGATGAGTCCGACTTTCGCATTGTGCGCTTCGCAGTATCAGGCCCGTTGAATCCCGCGCCCGAGCGTTTCTTCGCTTTTTCGGGATTTATGGCGCGCTCTTCATCGTCTCCCGCGTGTGCGGGAAAGCTTCGCGCTTTTTGAATTTATCCGCATTTCCCGAGGTTCGCTTTTTTAATTCGCTCTCTTTTCCGAGGGGCTTCGCCACACTGCGAATCGTGGAGATTGCGCGCCATTACGACATACCTATACGGATTTCCGACCGAAGCTTCATCGCTATTTCCTTTTTCATTGCCAGCGTTCCTACGTGTGCCCTAGCCGGCACTCTCGAACTCGTTCTCTTCGCTCTCACTCCGCGCTCATTTCCGGTTCTACGGGAAACCCAGCACTTCTTCCTCAATGATGTATAGTGTCGACCTTGCACGGGGGCACGGAAAAACTGTGACGAACCTCGTTCGTCGCTTAGCGGTTGCCCATCCGAGTACTGGATTCAACTCCTATCAACTTCTCGATTGTCTATTTTATTCCATCCTCCTCCGATCCATCGACTGCCGAATTCTCTTCCCGATACCCTCCTCTTTTTCTTTCATACTTCTGAAAAACTTCATCGAAATACAAAAGTACTCTTTACCAAATTTATTTGCCCGTTACATCTCCGCAAGAATTTATTGAATCTGGTTCACCGGGTAACCTGATTCAGGAAATGAAAACTTTCCGTGCCTCTAAATTCCCGATTCGCATTGAAAAAGTCGGCGCACGAAGTCCGGAAATTCACTGCGGACTTTTTCTTATTTTTTGCTCTCTCTCTCTCTCTCTCTCTACTTTGAAGGTTTCTTTAATTTGATCGCTCCGTTTCTCCTATCTTCTATATACCCGTGCCTATATACGCGTTCACGTACTGATGTATCCGTACTCTATTATATAACGTTCTCTATGTGTGGAATGCAGTGGAATGCAGTGGAAGGATTCGCACGCACAGCAGGAAACTACGATGTTATTGCACTTTACAGGTGAGACACTTTACCTCCTTCCTGAGCCGATAAATCATCCTTCGTTCGCTCTTCCTTCTCGACTTCTCCACGTTCCTACCCACCTTCGTGCATACACACAGATATATATATATATACTATATAAGTATATATATAAATATATATATATATATGTATACATATAAATATTAGCTCCATCCTGCTTACCTTTTGCTCCTCGGTAAACGCCATCGATACCAGGAGTCGTCCGAGGAAAAAAATACATCGAAGAAAGAGGATTTATTCGATTCTAATAAAGTCTCTCTCGTATCGACAAGTGAGGCGTGCTTTCATTCTGCATCATTGAAATACAATGAAAATATATTATTTCCGAAGTAGCTCACTGAGTAAATCGATGGTAGAAAAATGCAGACGAAACTTTTTTTTCACCTCGTTCGAAGATCGAAATAAAAAAATCATGAGAAACAGAGCTTGGGAAATGGTAAAAGTAAATGAATAATAAAAGCGTGGGAAGTAAATCGGTATTCTTATTTCTTTTATTTCAATGATAGTTCGAACCTGCCGATAAAACTCTATATTTCCATCGTATCTCCGTGCTCGTTGCATCCAGATCGTCCCTTCTGTGAGCAACCTGTTCAGCGTTCGATTTTCTACGACGGTAGCCACAGTTTTTGTAGTCGATTGGCAATTGGTCGCGCGTTCATTTTCTCGTTCTCAGCTTTGCGCAAACGTTCCTTCAGTCCGAAGATGAGAATCGTTCGTGTGCTGGTTTCGACTTTTTTCCCTCTTCGTTTGCCCCCCTTCTCGCTCGGTGCATCGCGAGCGACTCATTTGTTTTTTTTTCTATCCTTTAGCGCCTCGTTTTACGGAGCGTAGAATTTTTCTTCGAGAACATCCCGGAAAACTCATCTAACGCGAAATGAGAGCTTGAACCGTACAAAAGCGCATCAACACATACGCAAGGGTTGCTTTCGTGGTCGGGGATCCCCTGTTCGTGTACACATATACGTTTTATCCGGGTCGGTCGTTTCGTGCTGCAACTAAATAGAACGTGCGGCCGGGATGCTTTTTCTCGTCACTACTTATTCTTTGCTGCCCATTCGCGTATTTTTCCAAGGCATTTGTATTTCCGTACGTGAAACGAGCACTAGCCGTGCACCTGTTTTTCCCCCGCACTGCCGCCCTCGTGTGTATGTGTGGGTCACCGATGCAACGAGATCGTTCTTCCGAGCAAAACTCGAACGAACCGAAACGCGCGCGAAAAAAAAAAATTGTAATTCACGAACCTAGTATTTGAACGCTGCAAGCTAGCAAATTAATGAAATTATTGTTCGATTCACCAATTTACGATCAGTCGATATTTTTTCAGACTCTCCGTCCGTTCTAGCCGCCGAGAGAAAAAAAGGAAGAAACGTGAAGATTTTTATTAAAGTCCATTTATTTATTTGCAATGAAAATAACGACAATGATTACACCAACAACAGGAGCGACGGTTATGTCGATATCGAGAGGAAGGCTGCGATTTTCGTACGATGTAACTCGATTTCTTTGCCTTAGAAAGTTGGAGAACAAAAGTATAATGTATAAGTTATTATTTCTAATAATATATAATATAAAATATATATAATATAATAGCAACACTAGTAGTAGCGGTAATAATATATCGAGACTTGAGAAAAATGTTTGTTTTCTTTAACAAGTAATAATAATATCAAGAGGGAAAGAGAGAGAGAGAAAACGAGGGAGAGGAAGAGAAAGTAGGAGAGCGGAAGTAAGTGACAGTCTCTCTTATCCTATTCCAGTTAATTGGCATCTTACCGGGGGTGGCTTAGCTTAACGAATGAGTCTTTTCGCATAGAAGATATTCCTATATATATATATACACGAAAGAATAACGTGAACCTGATACGCAACCTTGTTTACCCTCTGGTCCTTTTGCGGACAGTTCCTGACGTCAAATGTCTCTAAAGTCATCATGTCCCATATATACATACGCACACATACACACAAACACATATACGGAAGATGCAGTGGAATAGGCAAGACGACGAAAATGTAAGTGTGGAAGCAGCACTGGAGCTCTTAGGTCTTAGAGCCCCAGAGAAAATGAGCAAGAGGAACGAGGCGAGAGCGCTACACAGAGAGTGAGAGAGAGAAAGAGAAGGGACGAGCGAGAGAGCTCCTCGACACCGTTGCCGCGACCACCGCGCCTTCGGGAATGATTTAATAATGTGCGCAGAGCATTAGCCAGCCTGAGAGGAACGTAAGCGGGGATAATCCCTTTAACCAGTTGTCTGGCAACCCCTTTAACCCTGGAAACCCGGGCGACAACTAATTCCCCCCAGATATTGCTTACTGTTGGGGGGAGATGAACAGAGCGAGAGAGAAAGAGACGCAGGACTCGTAGTCGGAGAGGGGGGTCCAGGGGCAGATTGGCGGGGGGGGGGGGCATTGGGACGAAGCAGAGCAACCGTAAGGGTGCAGTGCAACACTCTCCGAGCAACCCTCTGGCGTCGACGCACCCTTTACCCTCTTCTCACGAATGGTCCCTTCGGCCTCCAGGCGTCGCGCAGCAGCCGTATCTCGGCACTCTCCTGCACAAACTTGTATCGCTGCGAGACAAGCCAGGGGTGAAGAGAAATCGTGACGAAACGGGCGATCTAACCCCGCTGACAAGATTCTCGGTAGAATCGCCCAAGCGAAACGATGACGGAGATAAACTCGGGAGAAGACAAAATTGAGGAATCGTGGGATAAGCAACGCTTCATTGATTTATAGAGGATATGATATGATTTCTTGAAAATTATTCTCTTGGTAGATTTGTTCACTTGACAAGAGGAACATGCTCGGCATTTACCAAAATTTTGAAAATAATCGTGCGGGTTGTGGTCACCATGGGAGCAATTGCGAGCTACGATCGTATTGCACTTTCACAAATTTCCCAAGCATAAGCCTCTGAAGCGGTCAAAAGGACACATTTTGAGCTTTGTTTCGTCTATTTTTATGAAGAAATAGCGCAGAAATTGGTTTTCCAAATTTTTCACGTAAATATACTACCAGAGCTCAAAATCTTATCGACTATCAAGAAAAATCAGTTAAACGATTTTCCCACTGGCGGCGCAGCGGCTCGCATTCTCCATTCTTACCGACTGCGCTTGCATCCTTCCGAAAATCAATATTCTTTTTGACTTGGCACTTGTCACTTGTTCACTGCGCTAATTCGTAACCCCCGTCGCTACGATAGCTACCGTAATCTGCAGCAGATAAAAAATGGCCAAAAAGTATTCTAGAATGGGTTTTTCCGATTTTCCCACTCTAATTTTGCCCTTTCGGCAAAAACTCGGGCATTTTCGTAATCAGCGGAAAATTTTCGATCAAATACACCCTTTTAATACTTAAAAAACGGAAAAAAAATTTTTTCGACCTCCCAGGCCGTTTCCTCCGAAATCTCAAAAATCACGATATTTCAAAAGGTCATAGAGTGAGCTTCTCTTATGCTATGAAGATTCAATGGATGGGTTTGGAAAAGGTTTTTGCCTAACTTAGATAATGGCGTTGGATTCGTATCGATATCTCTTATAGTTTTCCCGGAAAATCCACTCGAAAAATCGCAAAAAAAGAGGCAAAGGGGTATGTATGGAAAAA
>JAPYZI010000849.1:0-56106 GCA_030523105.1 Ophioninae sp. A BG-2022a
TATATATGTATATATATATATATATATATATATATATATATATATATATATATATATATATTTATGTGTGCATTTGTATGGATACATACATATATGCTTTTGCATAAAAATACATACACACACATATTTATATATATATACTTTCTATATATATCTATATATATATATATACATATATGTATATATATTTGTGTGCATTTTTATATATACATGCGGTCCATAGCGAGCTCCTGGCTTCGGTTGAATATTTAGACATATGAGTCAGTCTCTCGGAGTGGCCAGTCTTGGCGGTCACATACGCCTTTATGCGACTGCGATACCTCGGCAGCCAAAGCCTTCATTTTTAATCTCTTCGTAAGGTGGGGTTGAACGTTTTGTGGACGATTATAAGATCTGTGCTTATCGATATACGTAGAATCAAAAAGGTCCATATTAGGGTGCTCCCTCTCTCTCTCTATCTGACTCTCTTCCTACACTCAACTACGCGAAACTCACAAATAAAAGGCATACACAGCTGCGTCTGGTGCGTCTGCATTCGCATTAAAAATAGGAGTCCATTAAGTAGCAGAGAGAGATAGAGAGAGTGCAGCAATAGAGAGAGCACTGCGAATAAAACAAGTATGACCGGACAGCTACCGAGGTTGGTTAGGGGGTTAGGCAACTAGGGAAATTTCGAAAAAGTTGTTCGTTTCCTCGAGGCAACACAAGATGGAACGGCGGGTGTAATGTATGTTCCACGAATCAAGGATTGACGGTAAACTTGGTATTACGATGATTAAACTGGTTGTTAAACTTAAGACAAGTTTGTTTTTTCGAATTTGTTTTTTAAATAAATTCGTATGTATAAAATTACTAAATTATTTAGTGGAATATTATAAAATAATTCACGTATTAATTTATAATTACCGTATTATTGTTACATAATCTATCGAAAATCATTCCTCAATTTTTTACGAATTTTGTCGATTTTTTAATATCCAGAAATACCTTAAATCCCTCGCGTTGAACGAACCTCAACGAGATTCTTTTAAATGTCTTCTATTATTAATATCTTTTATGAATATTGGTACAGCCCCACTGTTTCCTCCGTGAATTTATGGGATATTAGAGCTAGTAGTTATGGCGCTAAAAAAGGAGGAATTTTTATTAAAATATATTCTTACTGATTGATGCATCTGTCTTCTCTTTCAAACATTTCTGCAGCAGTTAATTTGATGTTAAATTTCAACGATAAAATTGTACCCTTGGAAGTTCAAGCCTCCAGCACATACAAATGAATATCCAATCTTTTTTTTTTTAGTTGTCGCGTAGCTTTACGTTTTATAATTTAAAACCCACAGAAAAACTCGAAGTTCTTGATTAAATTTCGAATGACTCATTAGATATCGATGCCTTTTTGTTATTCAAAGTGTTTATGATGTCTGTGTAGCTGGGCGACTATTATTTTTAATGCACAGCGTGATAGAGTTCGATTTGGTCAACCGAAATTTCATAATTTCATAATTATATTTCTGCATGTCGAAAATAATACGTACATTGCCAGAGGACGTTCCGTTAGATGTGGGGCACTGTTTTCGCGTATGCGTACCATGTGTCGACGTATAAATACGTAATGTTCGATTCATATCGCGCTGCGCGTTTACTTATCTCCGACAAGATATCGTTCTCGTTCGCTCGACTTAATCTCCGCTGACATTACACGTATATAGATATGAAGAGCTAGTGGCGCTTAGTTCATCGGCGAATTTAGCATCCATCCCGATCATTCCATCTCTCAACGCATTCCCATAATTTTAATCCAACTCGTAGTTCGCAATGCGTCTGACGCCAAATAAAAACCGGCTCGTATGTGCAAAAATGAACAAATAAAATATACTCGTATAATCTCAAAATGAACTCGCCACATAATGCCAGTTTTACATTTCGACAATTACGGAAATGTCCAGCTTTAGAAAAGAGTTCAGTCTCTCAAATTCCATTCAACACTTGGAAATTCCTTTGATCGTGAAAATATAATGTCTGAATGTATAATAACATATAATAGTAACAATAATCATTAAAATGGTAGCAGCAACAATAAAAAGTAATAATGGTGTAGGAAAGTTGGCGTGTCCATCGTCCAGGGATTGCAACCGTAACAACCGTAGGTAAGCCCTCCACATCCGGTCCCCCTCGGATGGGGATCAAGGATTAGTTGGGTTGGGCACTCTAGTAGGATCAGCGGTTACGATTACGGGAGAAAATCAGTGCCTTTAGTGGAGGTAGAAACTAACGGATGACCGTATCCGCTGCTGGAGGGATACCGGCTCGGCGTAACTACACGAAAACGTTGTAGAATTTGTGAAGCAAAGTGCACCCAGAGCTCTTCTTCCGGCAGGCGCTCTTCTTATTGCTACTTTGGCATCGATCAGCGTTCTACACAGTATACTGAGGCTGTCAAAGGAGCATTTTGCAGTGAGTATAGGCGGCGTCTCAGATGGATCTGGAGATCAGATCTGTCTGGCAAAAATAAGAACACGGTCTCGCTAGCATGCTCGCTAGCCCGGTCTTATTCTATTCATTTGGCATTGTCAAATGGTGTGGAGACGAGCTCAAACAGCTGGACATCGGGACCCGCAAAATAATGAATATCCAGCGATGTTTACACCCACGCTTTTCCATCCTGCGCCTTAACATCCCGCATTAGAGGGCGCGGGCTCATGGGATTGGAGTGCCTTCATGATTGCATAGTTCTCGGCGTAGCAAGCAAAATGATTACCACATCGAACTCGGTCTTGGAGATTGTGCACCAGCATGGGCTCCATGGAGTTGGCTTCATTTTGTATAAGGTGGCAGATAATGCGGCAGATCAGACACCTTCGGCTTGGAATTTCGTCGGCGGCGGTGTGGTGCCTTACCCATTGACTCCATAGCACTGTTCAACTGTCCCTAATAAGACGGGGTTATCAACACCGTATTCTATCGTAGCCGCGTTGTAGGTCAATCACTGCAGACCATTTTGTGTCGAGCATGTAAGCAAGCGCTAGACCCATTAATGCATCTACTGCAGCCATCACTTACCCTAGCAAGATATAAAGCATATGTATGTCCGTAACTTTATCAACGCCGAATATAACCTCAATGTTTTTACCGATCTTTAAGTTCAAATGAATTCCTAACATAAATAACATTAACTCTTGTCAATTTTAATTCAGGCCAAAGAGGTTCATGGTTTGCCATGCTAGAAAAATTTATTTTGTAATTGACTATTTTCTATTTGCCAATAAAACAAAAAAATGCAGCGCTCTCTGTCGCTCCTGATTCTCCATACTAATTCTCCGTTCAACCGCGTGTAACTTGCTGCAGTAAACCGGCAAGTAACCTGGCCCGTTTAGAGGTAAAGAAAATGTGCATACTTACTCAGTAGGCACGCTTACCCTGAATGATGCTAATAAGCAGAGATGGACTACAAAAGTCCTCCGGATTTGTCGAAATATGGTATTTTTATTCGTAACTTATTATAAAACTACATTAATTCTTAATTATACAAATTGATAACAATAAATTATTATTGTGCCAACAAAAAAGATTATTATTGGCCTAATAAGAATGAAAAATTGATGCTAATAAATGATTATTGGCCGAATAAAAATGGCTACTAAATATCGATAAAAATGATGTTTTGATAAATCCTCAAAAAAGGCGATCGATTAGCGAAGAAGTAAAATATTTATTTTCTCCGGAAATATTAATGAACGATTTACGAAATGTTCGTGTTTCTTCAATGTAAATTATTTAGATGACCGTAAAAGATAAGACTCATAGGAAGAAAATAATGAATCGGTAAACTCGACTGCCATTCCACATTTTACGTAAGGTCGTTGGCCGCAGAGTTGTTATTTCAGGGTCAGCTGTAAAACAAAATAACTGAGAGTACGTGTGTGCACGCGCACGAATATGTAAACCCTTGCACAATGTACTGACGTGCAAGACCATTTTTGCTCACTTATGCACACACACGCAAAATCGTGCGCGAGTTCTCACTCATTCAAGCACCCACGTATTCGTACATCAGTTTTGATGTACTTGTTAAAAATTCACTCCTACACTCATGTAACTAAGGCTCGTACTACGTACGAGAAATTCTACGAAGAGTCATACGTACTAATATTTGAAAGAAACATTTTAATGGCTCGACTTGGGGGTGAAGCTGCTGTGAGAATGAACAAAAAATCGTTCGTTGTTCGAGGCAATTCGAACTAAAGAGGAAGGTCACTTCATTGGAAGATGAACGATGAAAATTTGTAAAAAATCTGAAGTTCAATAAAATATATCAATAGATATAAAAATTAATTTTTGTGTGTTCGGAAAAAGGTTCGACGGATATGAAAATCTTGTTTCGTTTTGTTTGCCTCAATGTTGGGGTGGTTCAGGAAAAAAAATGAGAAAATCCCCGATGGAAGTTCCGAAACTAGAAAAAATAGAAATTGATAATTTTGTATGGGAATTACCACTTCGGATTACTCTCGATAGATGACAATCTTGGCAGACGTATCGTTTGACGGTTGCGTCATGCGTAACTGTCAGTAATGCATTGGAGTTGAAGGGTTAATTAGGATTGACAATCTTATGAAGAACAATACAGCTTACGAAGAATTACAAAAAAATAAATTTTTAATATAAAAACGAATTTTGGATGCAGCTCAGTAAAAAATGGAAAATTAAAAAAAATTCAAGTGTTCAATTCGATTTTAAACGACGACGTTAATTTTCCCCTTATTTCTGGGCATTCCTTAAATTGAGAGCCTAAAGTCGACCTTTACTTTTATGGCGTGTCTCACGTGGGAAGGCCTCATTGATGTGATTAAGGCTCAATGCTAAAATTGATGAGGAAAATTCAAGGGAGAGAAGAGCAAGAAGTTGGATAGACGATACATAGTCGACTCATTTTGCTTTCTCGCCTTTCGTCTTGTAGCTCATCTACCGCAGCGAAGGAACAAAATCTCTAGGAGAAGACATAAGCCTGGGACTCGCGCACATAACCATGCTGCGGAGAGCAACGCGTTGTGCGCAAATTCAGGCGGGCTATTCGCGTCGTCATCTCATCGTGACTCATTTCTATGAATAGATTTTCCCTCTTCTACCTTCATGTTCGCGTCACGAATGCTCGCGAATCGTTGTGCTTTTGCCCCGCTCGTTACCATTCGTCTTCGTCCACTTCCACCTTTTCCATTCTTCAATACCATTTTTTATTTCCCGATTGTAGAATTAATTCGTGAATTTCGGTTACGCTCGTTTCCTTATTCTCATATGTTATTTAATATATACTTTTTTAATACATTTTTTTATCTATATCCATATGTACTTATAATCGTAAACGAGTTTTGACCGATATTTTTTGCTAATCAATATTATTCCATAAGATTGAATTAACAATCGCTATTATTGGTTATTAATAATAATTGTCGTTTCTGATGAAGCTATTCCTAAAAAAATCGACAATAAATCTGTATTACTTTGAAATTGAAATCGGATAATGTTATAAGCCCGATAACGAAACATTTTTAATCGTTGATATTTTTCAATTTAATTTTACTACTTTGTAAAATTAAATTTATACAACTTTGTTAGCGTATACATATCAATTAATCTCCGAACGATTTTCCAATTATCTTACATCCGCAAGTTGAATTTGTTTAAACAGTTTCAATTTGTTTAAATACTTTTTATGAATATACACGTACTTTTTTATACTTTTTATACACGTACTTTTCTATTTCTCAATTTTGAAACCGATCTCAAACTTGCTCATTTTTTAAAAATAAAACCAACGATTTGTTAATTATTTATTGATTTTCCGATTATTACAGTCTCAAGGACCATTCCGAAAAAACAAAAAAAAGAATGCGCTTGTACGCAATGAGAAGGAAGTCACAATAAAAAAAAGATAACTCCACGTGCCATTAAACGCGCGTAGAATAGGTGAATCATCTATTACGATTCAAACGAGACTTTTTGTGGTTGATTCTCTCAGCTGTAACGTAATGTATGACAACGTGTTTCGGGGCCAAATGTAAATTCAAACAAAAGCTGTTGTCAGCACGGTATTTCGTAACCAATAAATACTCTTCCTCATTGCTGCTCGCCATTCTGTCACTGTCAACGATATTTGGACCAATCAATAATAACTCGAGTTATGCAGAATACCCTAGCAGAGCGTTGTAATTCATTGGCCTTTGATATATTTAAGGTCATCTTTCAAGAGGATCAAACTTTACTCTTTTTTAACTCATCTTTACACTGAGTATTATGATAGTAGTCTCATTACAAAGTTACAACTAAAAAAATATGGTTTAGTAAATTAAAGATATGCGAAAGATCGACATAATTACAGAAATTTTCGTATGTATTTCTCTCATAGATGGTTAAGAATTTTAGGATAATCGAAGCATTAGGCTATGCAGAATTCGTACGTTTTGAACACGATGATTTTGGTTTACTTCAAAAGTGATCAGTAATCGATAAATTTTAGTTCTAACATTTGCATTGTCACTTTCGCACTCATGTGTCACGTGTTGCAACTTCTGCTTCGCCCTAACTGTGCACGTATGATATAAATTTAAATATAAGAAATCATTTTTTGACATCAATAAACTGTAAAAGGAATAAATAAACAAATAAACTTATCTCGAAATTGGAAAACGAGAAATCTAGTTAGCCAATCTCTTTGTATAATTCCTTGCAGATATCTGTAAATGTAAACGGTGATATCAGTTATCACCTTTTAAATTTTACATTTACGCTTTCAATCTGACCAGCAATTTTCAACTTCCCTCTTATATCTCGATTTTGACAGTTATGTATTCGATATACAATCTCGTTCTCCAATCTTATTCTGTTTTGTTCGTTGCAGATATCGCGTTTTTTTATTCGCTTTTAATCCGATAATAGCTTTTGGGCATATAGAGACGAGTCGATTTTGACAGGTGATCTCAATACGTACATACTCTGTCTCCGTACTGACAGTTGACTGTTATCCAACTATGTTCAATTATAGCGATTGGCAGTCTCGATAAAAGCCTTTCAACTGAGGTACCTTCACATATTTATTTGAGCATTCCTTTTTCTATACGTTCTGCATTGACCTTGACCAATCAATTGTTGTAATATAATTAATCGATGACAAATGAATAGAAATGTATAGGGTGAGATTCAGTCCTTTTCCATGAATGAAAAAATTGTTGAAATCCCATTTTTCCATTTTTACATGCTTATAACACAAATTCGATAATTAATTTGTTGAAAACAATTATCTGTTTAATTTACATAATTACATGGTGTGTGAATTTCAAATCTGAAAAATGTTGTGCTCGCTTGCAGATAGTTATTTTCTTCTTGCGAATAATTTTTCTATTTTATAAATAAAAAAGATTAATAAAATAGTGGGTTATTACGTATTGAATAATCGTTGTCAACTTGTTTTTGATTGTGTCATTGCCATATTGGTTATTGCAGAATTTTCAATATATTCAATTTTATCCCGAATTTGTTATGAAACTTTTTGCCAACTTTTGTTGAGTTTTAGACAATTATAAATAAATTTCTTTTATGTAGACAATTGATCGAAACAACTTTTTTTTAATGGAACGTTTGTGAATTCAGTTTTTTGCAAAAATTAGATTATTATAGACGAAGCAGCTTCAAAATTTGAATCAAGCGTAGTAATGATTCTGTGCATACCGCGCATTTAATTAAATTCATAAGCTCGCTGTTCAAAGACGAGTCACGTGGCTGGTGCATGTATACGTCTGCGTAGTATTTTACACCCACGCGTTTCCAGGATTTCTCATTCAGTTTATGCATTCCAGTGTCGCGATATGCTCCTGTGCATTTCCGATCCGCGAACACATGGTAACCAATTTAAGAAAATTACGAAAATTCTTGCGAAAAACAACAAACGAAAAACAGTTTTGGTATGTTAGAAAACTTCTTCCAAGCCACTGCGAAGTTGAATTTCCTTGTAATCGAATGTACACAATTTCTTCGTGTTTGCGAAAATTGACTATTCTTTATACACTATAATAAATCTAATAAATATATATAATAAATGTAATAAGTATATTTAGTAAATTATTCATGAAAAAAAATTGAACGAATAAAAATCGATGTTTAATAAGTGTGCGTATAATGTTTTATCAACGAATGGATAGCATAAAGAGAGGCCAATTATTACAACAATTGGTGTTCAATTGTGCAAGAAAAAATCGATCTTTAATATACAGGGTGGGACCACTCCAAATATCTCCGTTGGGTTTACAACGACGAAAGAAATGTCGAGAGGTACCTTTATTGATTTTCAACCGCTGATATAGCGGTGAAAAATTCATTTTTGTGAAGTTCATAGTTTTTCCGTTCGCAAGGTCATCCATGGTTTTTCAAATGGAAACATATTTTTTTTTTTTTATTACGACGTTGTCGTTGATATTCAGTCGAATCCAACGACCTCTGATATCGTGATTTTGAAATTATTTAGAAATTATTTTCACGAAGGAGAAGAATTTTTCACGATTATATCGAAGGAGGTACCTTTTAATCTCTTCGGAAAAGGCGCTTCATACAATTACAACAGAACTTCACTTACAAATAAGTTCGTTTAATTATATAATTTTTTATCACTATATCATACTTTCGAAATCAATAAAATTACCTCATGAGATTTCTTTCGTCAATCTAAAGGCAACGGAGATTAAATCCGGTGGTCACGTTATATGGTCCACCCTGTATATTCTCTTATCAAATATATCGTTTGTACCGGAAGTCGAACTTTGAACTAATGACAATTTTCTACTTTATGGATATAGCAGCAGAGTGTACGACTTCCCAGTTGATAACGGAGATAGCTGGTGCTTTTGTCTTTGCAGACTGCAAACGAGAATTCGTTAGTGCCCGGAAGACTGTAGTCGTCACGAGTTTGGCACGTGTACATGGCCATATGTTAGTTTTTGGGAGGCACACCAACATTTAAAAGTTGTTTTTCTCCTAGTTTCAATTTCTCGGTATATATATAGTTTTTATTTATTTTTTTATTATTTTCATAACTGTTCGAACGAATTTTGAAGAAAAAGAGTGGTAAGGTGGCTTGCATTTCGTTGGTGATGGCTGTTTTGAATACGAGATTTGTTAAAAAAAAAAAATAAGGTGACTTTTCAAATTTCGCGGGCCGGGTACATCCGATTTTCGATCTTTTTTGTTACGTTGGCACACGAGTCCTCAGTATATGTTGACATTATCCGCTATTTTGCATATTTAGTTTGTTTTTGATCGATATAAAGGTTAGACGTGTTTTGGTGTCCTTGGCGATTTTTTGCTATCGAAAACAATAATGCACTTTCTCACGCATCGCTACTTGTTCGTGATGGTTTTGGCGAACAAAATAACATAATCCATGCCTTAGCCACCGGATTCATCGGACTTGGCCCCAGCGACGTTTTTTCTGTTCCCAAAACTGAATAAGGCCATGAAAGGACAGACATATGTCACGATTGAGGAGATGAAGAGTGGATCGCTGGGAGAGTTCGAGGCCATACCAAAAAGCGCATATCAGAAGTGCTTTGAGGATTGTAAAATGCGATGACACGAGAGTATTATTTCTAGGGAGGATAATTTTGAAGGCGACAATGTAAATATTGATGGATAAAAAAATATTCTTCGAGAGAAATAAAAAGACACCTTATTTTTTCAACAAACGTCGTATATCACGACATGAAAAAGTGATATAAAATAAGAAATGTTGTCAGCAATTAGGTATTGTTCTATTTGTGAATCACTTGAACAATCCTATTTGTAAATCACTTAAACGACTACGCCTTCTTGCGTCGGTAGGAATTCTCCGGTGCTTACCTCGGGACTTGTGTACTTTGTCATAGGTGATAACAATAAAGAAAGCCTGCTAGACTATACGGTGTTACACAACCTCAATAATTTACTAGATCGATCAGATTTCGAGATAATTCATATCTTTCTATTATTTTGAGTTTGCACTTATTTTCCTTATTATATTTCGGGAATTAAGATGCTAACGCGAGCGCATGGAAAAATATAAAAAAATTGATCGTTATTCAAGGCAACTGAAATTATTGAGGGAGAGCCAACGTGTATGGGTGGGAAATCGTAGATTTATTTAAACTTACGTTTAAAATTGTAGAAATTCTGATTTAAATTCTATATTTGTTTCTCAAAATGATATTCACCACTCATCGACAGTTAATGAACAGTTTGATTGCTAATTTGGTACTCTTATTCGGTATGATGGTAGTATAGCCTTAACTCAGCTTGGATTGACGCATCGTAAAAAACACGTTCGGTCAAAGGGAGCAATAATTGAGAGACAAGAGAATAATTAAAATCCAAAGTATTAAAGAACTCACCGATTAGAATGGCGGGTTCCCGATTATCCTCGACAAGGGCGGTGAGAACAAGGAAAATGGGATGTTGGGTCGGTAGATGTTCAAGATCAGCGGTGCAGTCATCGTAAAGTACAACCTCGCTGTAATTTCCACGTTTGAGAATATCCTTGCCCTCCCGTGCGGTGACTAGATCAGCGAGGGATGCTTTTCCGAGTTGGAGACGTCTTCGATTGAAGCGATCGGAACAATTAACGTTGATAGCACCGCGCACGTGATTAACGTTGTAAACGATGAAGGGTCGACAGTCGAGTATAACGAGACCGGGTTTATTGTCGAGGCGATGGGCAAGCTCGTCGGGCTTGATGGTACGGGAGTGTTTAAGTATCAATTGTCTTTGGAGGGTCGGATTGGTTTCGGAGCATGGGCTGGTTGGTAAGCTTACGGTCTCCAGTTTGCAGCGTTTCGTGGGAGCTGACGGAGTTTGAAAGAGGACTGCAGCGGCTTGGTGATTGTTGATTTGTTGTTGATCCTGATAGTGATGATGATGATGATGATGAAGATGATGAAGATGGTGATGGTGATGATGGTGTTGAAGGAAGTAATGATGGTGGAGTTGATTGTGATAGGTGTGGTAATGGTCCTGCGGATGGTCAAGGCGTTGATTCAGACTGTTCGCGTAATTCAGTCTAGCGAAGTCGTCAAGGGTTCGACCGTTCCGGATGTTGCCCTCTACCTCGTCGTCGTCGTCGTCGTTGTTGTTGTTGTTGTTTTTGATATTGATGTTTCCGTTTCCTCCGCAAATATGGTCGCAGTAAGCTTCCGAGTGGCAATTAGCGTAGCAATTGGTATTAGGATCCGCGTCAATGCTGTTTGTACTTCCGCTCGATGTGCTCGGCTCACCGATGCTACCGCAGTAATCCAAGCTCCCACGTCTGGTGCTGGTCCCAGCGCTGTTCGTACTCATGCCACTGACACTGCTAGTCGTCGATATAGTCGAGAGAGTTGGCGAAGTTGGCGTCGTTGGTGTGCCACAACAAACGCCACTTTTCGTCACCGTTACCACCGCGGCGGCCGCGGCGGCCGCGAGAAAACGATGTTGACGCTCCGAACAAGGTGGACCTGGCTCGCTCAGGCTACGATTAAGCGCTAGCTTGAGATTGTCACGGGGACGCACGCCAGTTACCGCGGAAGGCTCGCAACAAATCAGGGTCGACATCTTTGTACCAGCTGTTGGCGCGTCGGTACTGATTTCACTGTTCGCGCTTCCCCACTTATCGCTGGTACTGCTGCTGCTGCTACGGTTGCCGCTGCTCGTGGCGATGATGCTGCACGTTTCGCTACTGACGTCAGGAACGTCTATATCGAGACGAGACGGAGCTCCTGCCAGTGATGGTCGCAGACGCGGGGAAACTGCGAAGAAACGGAAAACATTCTCAAAATCGAATCTCTGCGCTCGCTTGCGTCACGCGTTTTGACATTTCTTTCTTTGTGCCGTCTTTTGGTGGCGGGGAGAGAAGGGGGGAGAGTTCTTATCGGAAACAGGCCTAGTGGCACAATTATCTCCAGATTATTAAAACAGGATTCTACTTCCAGCGCACAAAAAAAGGACATGTTTATGATTTTTTCAATGAGATTGTGAATAAAGACATTGATGTAGGGTTTGTTAGGTTAAATAAATATAGTAGAGAAATATATTTTTATAAATTTCATTATATATTTTATGCACTTTTAACTTAGAAAAACAAAATTTGTATCCAACGCCTTGATTAATAAGAGGATCGGAAATTGAAAAATTTTGTATTGTTCGGTACAATATATCACTAAGAACCACCTGCACTAGAGTTTTCAATTTACGTGTAAAAATTACAAAACGGCGACAAAATAAATTAACATTGCATCGTTTTTCACTGCCTTTTTGCAAAAAAAAAATATAGTACAAATCAAATTTTGTAAATAAATCTTATTCCGTTGGTTGCTGTAAGTGAACAGAATATCTGGTTAAAAGTTCATAACAATCGGCGCAGTGGTTTGGAGATAAACGCGTTTAAACTTTTTTTGTAAAGGATAAATCACAAAAAAAATCACTTTCGCTTAATCAGCGATGCCCACACTATTTTGAGAGATATCAAAATAGTGTAGTCCTCAATATATTTGCTTTCGAAAAAAGTAATAAAGAATTCGATATTTTTCAAAGTTTCAAGGTAGAATCTTGCCTTAATTGTTAGATTTCAATTTCCGAAATGTCAAAATGTTTCATTAATTTATTGACGAAGGATCAAACAATATGGAGGAAGTACGATTGTCGAATAGTCATTGAAATGGATATTTTTTATATTCGAATTGTATTATTTATAAGAATTAATAATAACAAAATATTATTATTGAGAAAATAAATGTATACTTATATAAAATAGTTCATAAGTCGTTATACGACGGCGGGCATGCTCGAAAGAAAGATTTATCGAAATATCAATGAGCTCATCTTGCCGTTCGTCGCTAATTTCTCATTTCAATGATAATTGAACGGTCGTGATTACGAAACTTGTTTGATGGTTATTTCGCAAGTTGACACATCAAACCGTGACGCCTTTTTTATGCAATTCGTAATAGTACCAAAAATAGGTTAGTAACGAAACGAAATGACGAGTCAGATATTGTCGATAAAAAAATTAGGCTGTTCTTAAAAAAAATCGATTGGTCGAAAAATTGCTCGAACCTTCTATGTCTATATCTACATATATAGCACTTTCAGCACTTGCTAGATCTGTATGTTACATTCTTATGTGAGAACTTTTTATCGCTGTTGGGTCTCATCGTAGAGATAAAAACCGCACATAGCTCGTATACAATCAGACAACAAGTCCTTTTGTTTCCCGTAAGGAACATTTCTACGAGTCACCAATCGCGAGAATGCAATCAAAATCAATATTTATTTCAAAATGAACGGGAATGTTTTATGATATCGAAATTTCTCAATGCCGAGCATTCATCTTCAATTCTAAAGGAATTTCAAGAATGAATGGTGACCGTTTTTCACAAGTTAACAATTGTTAATAATTAGTTAACAACAGAAAAGAACGTATATATCAGTGGTAATGATTATTTATAACGATTTATGTAATGATTATGAATATCAGTATAATAATTGTGTACATGGCTTATAAATATTGAAAATTATATAATTTATATAATGTATATATCATAATATTATGACAATTATATATATGTTCGTAAATATTTTTAAAAAAGTTTTGTTTCGAAAATATTTTGTATTTTTCCGTCAAAAAACCGTGAAAAATGTTCTTTAATAAATAAGAAACAATACGAATAAACAGTGAAAAATGAATAATCAAAATTAATAATATGAAATTAATAATAAAAATTAAAAAGTAAAAACACTTATCACAATTTTCGGATGTAGTATTTTTGAGAAAAATATATACTATTTTTTCACAGTAGACCTTTTACATCTAAAGCGTAACGTGTATCAAGTATGTCTATAAATTCGAACGAGGGCCATTTCTTTTCGATATCCCCCACTCCTTGATGTCCCGACGAAGGAATCTGAACTAGCGGGATCCACGGCATCTTGACCTCCTCGAGGAGAACGATCCTACCTACTTTCCTGTCAAGCAATGTCGTGAAGTCAAGAAACGAATGAAAACCCTTCTTCCTTACAATATATTATTTTTTTTATCTGATACATCAGGAATACACGTTTTTCTTTTAGTGAACCTTCTGCCCAGGAATGAGTCATATTTTTTGTACGGCTGCACTTAAACTTTGTGTGTTGGAGAACTCAAGACGCGCTTCTATCGAAAAATGTGTTTCGTTCAACGAGCTCGACTCGTTCCGATCCTCATTCTTACGTACGTTATTGATCTTTTCAGTCATTGGAAAATATTAATTTTACGTTCATTCTATTTTTTATACGTAAGTGATAAAAAAAGCTTATGAAAAACAAAACATGAAAAAAAAATATAACAAACACTAAGGTGACGAAAAAAAAGATTGTAAGAAACCAACGATGGAATAGAAAAAGAAAATATTTTCGTTAAAGAAATATTGTAAATTAAATATGTGGGAGTTCTCTTATTCCATGTATATCCTTGCGGGTTTTTACACATCTCCTTTCTTTTTCTCCTCAAGTTCAAAATTCTCTTCGCTGATCTTTCTCTTGTTCCATTTGTTTTCCTGTCATTCTCTATTCTCTTCGAAGTTGTTTAGTGTGCTTAACTTCAGTGAACGCCCGAGCCGCACTCCGATCGCTCAACTATTGTAAATTATTGTAAATAAAATAATAAATTTTTTTAAATTCATATCACATGATAAATTTATGCAATTTTGATCGAATAATCAAGAATAAATTGTAGATTATAAAAGTTCTTTTGTCGTTAAAAATCTGAAACGAAATTTGGAACGGCTCAATGCACCAAATATTTATTTGTGTTTTTGCGCATCGTGGTTATATTAAAAGTAAAAAGTTTTACTGCGCTTTCTCACAACTTCGCACATTATTCAATCAATGCCAGTAATTCTTGTTTTTTTTCTCAAACCGCTATTAGAATGCTTCACGCAAAAAATTTTAGTTAAATTTCACGTTGTAAAAAAATAATTTGTTTAAACGACCGAAGAAAAAGGCCTTCCGATATTCTAGCAGACGGTATCTTACAATATCCGAAATAGCAGAATTTGAGCTTTCGGTTTCGCGCTTAATTACTCGTTTCGAAATATTGCGTCATTTTAAAAAATAATTGATTACTTTTTTTAAAATACATTTGTTGCTTTGTCTTTCTTTCACTTATTCTTGTTAAAAAAAGATTTTTATGTACAATAATATTTTATTAACGTCTTTTTATCAACTTCTTAGGAAAATGTTGACGATACATTGGATTGGGAAATGAACAAAATATCAAAATCGGTGTTTGAAGAATTTGATAACAGTGCAAAAAAAAAAATGTTCTCGCTGGAAGAATGGAAGACAAATGTTCCGTTCAAGTTGACACGTCCGTTGCTTTGTAATGACACGAAACTTATACTTGATCTGATAATTGGCAAGTCCATACTTTAGAATAATTTCTATGGGTAACTCAATATATATATTAAGTTTAATCCCTAACAACTCACTGTTTTCGCGGAGCAATTTGTGTCCTTCAGTTATATATATATATATATATATATATATATATATATATATATATAATCCACAAAAATAGTCGAGCTTGAAGGACAAAAATTGCTCGGCGAAAACAGTGAGTTGTTAGGGATCATCAACCTTTGGCTTCATGAAAGAGTCAATCAGAATTGCGAAAAGTTGATACGCTTTCAACAGTCAGAACCTTTGCCCCTTGTATTTAACCTTACACGTTTGCCTCATAATTTGAACGATTCTTTGGCCAAATTTAACACGCCAAGCGAGACTACGAAACATTCGCGACTTTTCGAAGCAGAGACTAACAACGTGTGAATGACAACGTAGACAAAGTGATGTTATGGGAAAATATGATTGGTGTGAAAACAATAATTCCTGAATTTGCTATCGAAGAAAACCGAAATATCTATCGATAATTTGGCTCGGAATTTCAAATATTTCGCCATAGGAATTCCACAATATTTCATTTAATATGTTCCAAAATATGTCTTTTGATATATTCATATCGTCTTGATCCAAGTCATAAGACCTAATCATTACTTTTCCCTATTATCATGCTTTATATTTTTACGACTGTTTGTACCGTTGAAATCAGATAAAAAATTATAGGTGAAATAATACCCTTAATCAAATTTAAACAAATAATAAGTAATACATCATAGGTGTAATATGTTTTTTTATTCCAATCTGTTTATTCAGGTATTATTTAATTTTTATTTAACACATTGTATTCAACTGATTTATTTAATATTTTTTATTTACGTGATCTATTGACTTTTTATTTAAATCTGGAGAAAAATTAAATAATCATTTTATTTAAATTTAATGAAATAATAAATTGTAGGTTAAATAAGTTTTTTTTAATTGTTTATAATCAGAAATTGAAATCGGAACTTCTGGATGAACGTTCATTTTTCTCTATTGCGACGCTTCTTTTTTGAAATTCTTTGTTCTTGATTTTGCTCATCATTGTAATTCGGAGTGTACAAAATTTCACTAAGCTTTCACGTAACTTCGCATCTCATTCAATCATAGCTCCTAATTCCCTTTTCTTCTCAGTTCGGTATTTGGAATGATTTAACATGAAAAACTGAAGTTGAATTTCGCGTTGTAAAGAATGACTTATAAATGGCACCGACGTCATCGCTCTGGAGGAGGTCTGTGATAACATTCGTGTGCAATAACTGGCTGCCCGGGTTAGACTTGAACTCTCTCAGGGTGGGCACACGGACCACACAGAGACTCATCGGCTCGAGTTCTCATTCAAACAGTTTTTTCAAAATATAAGTTACAATCTCGACAAAAAAAGTGTTATTCGATGATGACGCAATTACGAATTTAAGCCATAAAACCCACACCCATCTTGTAACCTCGAATTAAAAGGATGCCGTAACCTCCAATAAACGGTATCATAGTTGTAAAACGATCCTCTTAACCAGACAATCGCAAATCTCAGAAAACCTCGAGAAAAATGAAAACGCTGATAACTAATCAATGAAAAAAAAAAACATATGACACACCTCTTTCAATCGTGCGTATAAACAATTGGTAAAAGCTCTGGGAAAAAAGTAGTAATCTATTTTATCTATCCTCAAATCAATTTTTATATCACCAACTCCTTAAAAAACCCATAACAAATTTTTAAAAATGCACTCACGATTCGTTACGACTCACAATCGTTCAAAATATATAAAAAATTTCAGTTAAAAAAAATGCATGTATCTAACCTATAAAAATATGCGATTTCTCGAAAAAACATTATATTATCAAGGAAAAACAAAACCGTAAAAATGGTTTACTCTTCTCGTTTTCCTTAACAATTGAAGGTTTTTTTTATATATATCAGGCTACAAGGATTATAAAATGGTGTCCCAAATATCGCCTAACTTATTAGAATTACAATGACCGAACAAAAAAAAAATTATTTTCGAGAACGCGCAGAACGACTTATTGCTACGATTTTCGAATGTTTTTTTTTCCCCCCGAGTATCTAATCGCACTAATAAAATGATGGCGGTACTCCTATCTCAATCGTTTCTCTATCATTAATAACAAAAAAAAGAAATGAAAGTAACCGCTCAGCCGCACTTTCAAAAACTCGTATCTGGAAAACAGGCGGAGCAGAAGATCTATTTAAAAAATCATGACTTCGTTTGATATGCACAAAAAAAAAACGAAAAAAAGTCCGTCGTATAAAAAATGGTGAGGTCAAAACCTCGCTGAGCTGGTGTGGAATAGGCTACGTACACACACATACATACCCACACGCACACAAATATAACGGTTGAGATCGCGTACGCCTCAGGAGTTCGTGAGTCAGCCACTAATATTAGAAGGTGAGGCTCGGAGCGGGCTGGGTCTCCCTCTCTCTCTCTCTGCCTCTCCCTCTTTTCATTTTCTGATATCCGCGCGTGTATCTGCATCTACATCCGAAGAGATGAGAGACGAAGCGAGATGGAATAGAAAAATAATTTTGCAAGGGATGCTGAGTCTCTACCTCTCCCTGCCCTCTCTCTGCAACCCTCTTTCTTTTTCGTTCCTCCCCCCCCTCTCTCTCTCTCTCTCTCTGACTTCCTCTCTCCCTCCTTCTTCCCGCTTTCTCGCCCACCTCTCTCTTTTTCTCCCCTCTCTCTCTTCCTCTTTCTCTCTCTCTCTCCCCCTCTCTCCCTTTCTATCCAAAGCAACGCACGAGGTGAAGCGAGGAAAGCAAGCCAGAAGGGAATCCTTAGTTGCCGCAGCCGCTACTCTCCGTTTACGTGTGCATCGAGGTTCGTTGTTTCGAGAATGAGTAAACGCCGAGGAATTCGACGGGGCAGCGAGTCGGCGAGCAGCCTACCACGAGTGATTCCGGCCAGCCGCGTTCAGCTCAGCGAACAGGTGTAGCGCCAGCACCTGCTGTAGCCATGAACGCAACAGTGTATAAATACTGATAACCTGCGAGACGACTCGTAAATGCCACCACGACCGAAAAACCGCACAAAAATTCCCTTATCCGATTAGTCCATTGGTCAACCGTGTACGACGGGATAATATTGTTCATATCCGATCTCGAACCCTTGCTCTGGAAATGCGAAAGCACGGAGGGGAAATCATAACCTCCTTCCTCTTGAGGATCAGGTCGTGATCTCGTAAAAAAAGTAGTCGTTTTGGTGAATGCAAATATAATTTGCTTTTTGCAATGTAGTAATAATATTAATTAGTATTATTGGTTGATCGCTTATTGTTATATTATTATCAATGCATTATATAATTCAACAATTATAATAATCATATCTGAATAGTTATAATAATTATTGTATGAATGTTATTCGTACAATAATTTTTGATAAATTATGAATTTGATGATTATGAATTTGCCATGACTTAATAATATCTAATTAATAGTATGATATTCTATATATCATATATGTACTGTATATAGATACTGCAACTATATTGGTATTATTGCATCCCCTTGAGGTATCACATTCAATAAGTTACTGATTGATAAAATCCATTCAGTAGCACGATACCTTGTCAAAATTATCTTGAGTCGCACATTTTTAGATATGTAAATGTTGAAACTAGTTTGCTTTTTAATATAACGAAGAGTTCAGACATTGCACACATTCAAAACGATCAGATACGAAAACTCGTTGGCTCCAGCAACAATCAGACGCTGTTAAATTAACGCGGACATCTTAATTATCGGTATTTCTTTGTATGTGTACAACGTTCACTATTATCTCAACAATAGAGAATATTTTATTTTCATTCTATCGTGCGAACAGTTTCGCTGATAATGTGACGTTCTTATGCTTGCACAGGTGTACGTTCAATGGACGAAAATTGTGTTTCAATGTAGGTACATATTTTTTTAAATAGAAATTCAGATATTAAGGTTCTGTAAGGGACTATGGAAAAAAACTTGAGAAAATCGAGTTTTAATTTTTTATATTTTCCGAAAGTGAAAATATTCAAGACTTATCTCGGAAGGCATTTTTTACGGTGCAGGCATCGCTGGTTAAGCGTAAGCTAATTTTTGTGTGATCTTAGTAACCGACTGAACTATATTTATTAAAAAATATCGATTGTTGCTATTTTTTGACAAAAGCAGCGAAAAGAAAAATTAAATTTTGTTTTTGATTCTTTTCACCGTCATTTTGTTATTTTCGCACGAACATTAAACATTCTAGTTCAGTCGGTTGCTAGTGACATACTAAACCTAAAACTTCAAACTTTCTTCATTTTATCATCGATGCGTCCATCTATCAATGTTTCTCAACTCAATTGATTATTTTCAACAAAATATATGCTAAGACATAAAATTCGTAATCCCACGCAGGTGAAAATTGGAAATCTCATCGGCTTCGTTCGCACGGCCGCGCCAAAATTTGGCCAATGAAGGAGTGATCATCGAGAGCCAAATTGCACGCGCAGTTGATTTTCTGCCGGCACGAAGACGAATGAAAGATGAGAAAGAAAAAAAAAGTGCCATCCGAAAACACGATAAAACGTACCTTATGCCCGCGTTAAAACGTTGAACAAGACGAACCGGTTCGTGTGCCAGACTCGGGACTGAGAGAGGGAGAGAGAGAGAGAGAGAGAGCAAGCGACAGAGATAAGAACGCGAGCCAATGTCGATGACGATGATGATGACGCCTGTTCGAGCGTCCTTCTCCGATAGCTTCGTTATCTTCGTTCGCGTAATACCAACGTCTCGAGAACTCCCCAGTTTTCGCGCGAAAATCGTTTTCGCCTCTCGCGCGTGTAGTAAATTCCCGGCAAAAACGTTCAACGTATGGCGCTGATAGACGGTCTCGTACAAACCACTAAGCGCCCGTATGCTCTTTCGCGGAGCCCGATCCCACGTTTTCGCCGCGTTATTTCTCGATCACCCGAAAAAACATTCGCTTGTAGTAACGTGTAATCCGTAACGAGATCGCCACCTCACAACCCGAAGGAACGACGTCCAAGTGTCTTGAGAAAGGAAAATAACTCATTTGCGACACATGTGTCGTGGAGTTTTCCGGGACAGATAACGAGGCGTGATAAGCGATTGACGAGGAACGATGACTAAGACGTTGCTGAATAATCGATCTTCGTGATTTTGCCCCCTGCAGTTTGCTGCCGCAGCAGATCTGGTCGGAAGTTCGATTCCGAAAAGTTATCAGTACTAAAAGATGAAGTCTGACCGAGTGGTCGTGAATCCTTTCAAATCCAAACTGTAGTCGGGCCAAATTGGCCTTCAAGTTCTTGGCTCTTCAAGTTCACACGGTTATGAGGTAAAACTGTATCCATTTAAGTCCAGCTATCAGTTGAAAAGTTGATCGGTTCAAACCCGACCAGTTATCAAGCGAAACTATATTCGTTGAAATCCAGTTGTCAGATCAAAATAGATGAATTCCAGTCCGATTAGTAATGAGGCAAAATTGAATCCGTTGAAATCCGACCAGTTGCCGATACAAATTGAACCCGTCGAAATCCAAACAGCTACCGGGTCTAAGTGCGATCACCCGGCCCGTCCTTAGCTTAAAGTGGGTCTGAGCGAACAGTTATCAAGTAGAAATGGACTTGGTCAAAACGGTTGTCAACCTGGATCTCCCGAAGCCCGAATCAGGTCGAATTGGACGTGTCCGAGTCCGATCAGTTATCAGCTGAAAGTGGACCCGTTCGATCAGTCATCAGGTCAAACTAAACCTTTCGACAGGTCTGGAGGAAGGACGCCTGCCAACGCTCCACCGTCCAGTCATCATCGAATCTTATCTTTACCGAGTCTTCAATCGCGCACGAACCCCTTCAATTTCTGAGTTTTCCACGGGGCAACTTAGTACATCGGCACTGTACGAAGAGCGTTACCAACGGAAGTAGTGGCGAACAAACAGAACTGCGCACGAATCACTGACGTTTCCACTCGACTCGCTAGCAACACAGTATCAACCTTCTCCACGGCTACCGTACACCCAAACTTTCTCGAAATTCCCAAGTGGAGTAACTTCTCGGGCGCGGAATCGAACCGGAAGTGCCGGAAGTGTGCGCGCTTAACGAGTCACCAACGACATCGAAGCGTTACCGCCGATAAAGATTGCCGGGAGGAGCTGGTGGGAGAGTGATACATAAAAATATTGGTGGCGCAGGGCGGGGAGGGGAAGGGAATGGGAATTGCTTGTGAGTCGTTTTTTGAGCACAGTGACCGGCAACCGGCCGCGTCGGCTGGTGATCAGTGACTGCAGACTCACGTTTGTGCTTGTGTTCATCACGGCCTCGAGTATAGTATACGCGTAACCCTCCCCCTCCCCCTCCTCCCTCTTCTCTAGCTTCTCTTACCAACGACTTGCGCTCCCAACTTATACACCCGCAACCTGGCAACCTATACGTATAGGTGCACTCTCATCCGTCTCTCACGTTCGTTCGGCTGTAGCCCCGATTAGTATACTTTATGAGCAAGTACGACTGCTATCGTTCGACCTTATCGTTCGGTATCAGCTTCAATTTCAGACTGTGCACGACTACCAAAGCCTCGACTCGACGATGGTGAACGAGAAGACACCGATAAGACATTCTCCAATCTTTCGAATCAATGAAATTGGACAGATACAGGTGGCAGTTAAAATATATATGAAGCACTGAGGTATTTTATTTTTTAGTGTAGTAATAGATATTATGTTCAAAATAATTGAATTTCTGCTCATTACTTTAAGAATTACATTTGTTTTTTCAATAGTATGTTTCTTAAGATAATTTAATTTCGATTACTATTTAGAAATAATTTGAAAAGATCATTTGAGAGATAATATAATTCTTTACTTAAAATTACCTGCGTAATTTTAGAATAGTTTTATTGAATTTTTTGAATCGATTGAACCGTCCGATAATTGAGTGACATTCCACTATGACGGTTTTAGCCAGTTTTTTAGAGTGAGTTTTTTTTTTGCAGGTTCCAGATCTCTCCAGATGGAACAATTTTTAGAGCGCTACTGAGGGCTGATTTTGTATTATAGCGGTACAGATATTTTTGAAATCCTTTCGTTTTTGTAATAAATTGTGATTTGCCAAACTTCAATGATGATTTTGATCAAGATGCGATCTCTTTTCGAATTCCTCTTTCGAGATGATATAAATACTAATTCGATATTTGAATTATTATTCAAGTATTGAAAGAAATATTCACAATCTGTAAATAAAAGGAAATGGAATGGAAATGCAACGAGGAACTTTATACTACCTCAGTATATAAGAAATTATTTATATGGGCTAGGCTTTTACCAAAAAGCCTACCTCATATAAATAATTATTTTTTGCCAAAACACAGAAAAACAAGTTACTTTTCCTAATCTTCGGCCCATGCACGATTATATCAAAGATTGATATTTATCGGTTTCCCCGAAGATCGAAGACGATGCCAAAAATAAAAATAAATGAAAATAAATAAGCAATTATTTTTATTATTCATTGTGACAGCGATAAATTCAGCATAAAATCGTTCGAAAGTCAAATTCATTTTATTCAGCTTCAATATTACCACGCTTATTACAAGTTAATTTCAAAGACGTTATTAACTGCCGATGCAAAAAAAAATGTCGTCGTTCATGTTTGTATCCGACCCGAAACTGTCAATCTCCTCAACTATCAATTTGCCATTTTCCGTCATCCTAGTACGGATTTTTTATGCTATGGAAGACGCGCGTATGTGTGTGTGTGTGTGTGTGTGTGTGTGTGTATATATATATTTGCATGAGCTTGTATATTGAAGCACCGCGTTGTCTTATCGTCGACTTTCTATCAGTCGTGAATTAACCGTGTGATATCTCACAAACGTGTAGTTTGCTTGGTCGAAAGTATACTCGCACGTGTATGAATTTGTTTGTGTGTGTAGATGCGCGTTTGCGTATATTTTTCTGTATGTATGACTCACGTGAGCATTGCGAGCATGAAGATCAGTCTGTGGCTTCCGAGCCAGTCGTACATCATTCTACGCCCGAATGTCAATGCGTATGTGTATACGTGTGTTTTTAAACGAGGTTCGTTCAAAAAATAAGGTTACTTTTGAAATTTAACGCGCTGCGTACATTCGAACTTCAAATTTTTTTTAAATGTTGGTACACATGTTCCGAACATATGGAACGTGATGAGGTTATCAGCCATTTGGCATATTTTGTTTATTTTTGATAGATATAAAGGTTAGACGATGGTTTGGTGTTCTTGGCGATCTTTTGATATCCAAAATGTTAATGCACCTGCTCACGCATTGTTGCTTGCTCGTGATTGTTTTGGCGAAAAACAACACCGTAATCATACTTCAGCCACTGTTTTCACCGGACTTGACACTAGCGATCTTTTTTTCCGTTTCCAAAAATGAAAAAAGCCACGAAAGGGTGAAGATTTGCCAGCATTGAGATTATAAAGAGTGCATCGCTGGTAGATCTCGAGGCCATACCAAAATGCGCATATCAGAAGTGCTTCGAGAATTGGAAAAAGTGCTGACACAAGTGTGTTGTATCTGAGGGGGATTACTTTGAAGGGGGCAGAATAGATATGAATGAAAAATAAATATTTTTCTCAAAAAATAAAAAGTCACCCTATTTTTTGAACATAACTTATATATGGGTTTCCATGTTCATTTATTTCATGGAGACGCGGTATTCGTATACGTGTGTGTGTATGTGTTTCGTGTTCGTTTTGCGTATGCATTTGTGTTTATTCGTGTGTACGTGTTTCTTTTGCGCGCGTGTGTATAAATGTACGTTTCGACTTATACAGAGAAGAGGTCGTAGCAGACGGAACTCAAGTGAACAGTGACTCATCGTGCGAGGCGCGGTGTGTATTGTCGTCGCTCACTCCTCCCGTTTCTCCTCATCGCGCTGGCGCTATCAGACGCAACGCGGGAGAGAAGCCCTCCTCAAGGCTTGCTCACAATATAGCGAGGAGAACGGCATGGAGAAAGAGGGAGAGAGAGAGAGAGGGAAGGGGAGAAAAGATAGAGAGAAAGAGAGGGAGAGGAAAAGATTTGGCGAGCCGACGAGGGAAGTGGTAAAGAGGGAGGGGACTGGTGAGAGAGAAGTGCTCCGAAACGATCCGAGCCCGTTAACCCTTGACAGCATTTTTCCTTAAGGGGTTAGGCTACTTTGAAAAAAAAATTCATCTCTTTTGATACAAGCCAAGTTGAAGATGCTGAAACTCGTGGTGCAAGAATCGCACTTTTATTGTGCAATTCTGATTACGGAGATTGGAGGAGTGGAAGCTGGTAGACAATCTTCGCGATTAGGTGTTTTTATGGATTCGATTCGGCCAGTGAACGTTTCCAGGTCTCGGTGGAAATAGAAGTTTTTTTGTACGTTTCGATCCTAGGTTGGGATCCTCTTCAAAATTTGTATTTTTTCTAAAAGTTATAATATTGTAATATTATCGTGTAAAACGCGTATCGATATAATCGTGTTTCGTTATAATATTATCGTGTAAAACGCTCATCTTCACGAGCAAACACGTAAGCAGAAACACGAATAATTTAGTAAAAACGGTGTATTTTAATACGAACTTTGTTAGCACGTTTCATACAAATCGATCATAAATTAACTACCTAGAGTGTTCATTTTCACGTGCGTGGTGATCGATATTATATTTTTAACACACCTTCCGAACACTTGCGAAAATTATTTTTTTCAAGGCTAGAAGTACGCCATAGATCGAGAAGATATTTCAATAACCTTTCCTTAAAAAAAGAATGAAATTCCCATACAAAATTGCACTGCATATTAGACCATCTTAACAGTTGATTTTTCAAACAAATGCACAGGTAAATTAAACATGAGACTTTTACGTTGCAACTGAAAGTCAGCACACTACTTTGCGTGGATTTGAATTGAGAAATAACAGATTTCCACGTGTCGTCTACTTCACCCTTTAAAACAGGGAACTCGCTGCTGATCCCCTTAAAATCAATATTTTAGTTGTGCCTACATTTTAATATCAACATATCCTCCAAATTTCGAGTTTCTGTCTTTAACGGTTTAGGCGGGGCGATTATTAATCACTCCGCTATGATTTTGCTTTTTATGTATAGAAAACTTGTATCAGGAAATTGATACAAGTACTCTATAATGTATGAAAATAAAATGACGATGCCGGGGCAAAAAGGAGACATGAAAATCCGTTTATTTCTCCTGAGGACGCCTAGATGCAATCCCTTAAGAAAAAATTGTCGCACCGAGCATGGAAACATTTTTTTTAATGCAGATTTTTCAATTTAGATTTTAAAAGATCACGTCATATAATCAAAAACGTAAACGCATGAATTCCATTTTGAATATTAAGAGTGATTATGTTTATATTACGTATATTTACAGTATTTGCAGGTTATGTATTATCTTGAGGTCAAATAAAATTTCGCGATGTTACTGTTATTACAAATTTAATTACCACAATTCCATATATCGGTCGTATAATTGTTGAATGAATGTGAGGTTAATTTTCTGTCAGCGACCCAATGTTGAATCGATTCAATAGATGTCACTTGATTTCACCATTTATTATTCTATTCTTAGTCGTTCGCTACGATTCCGTCAATTAATAGCTTCGTCGCAGTGTTGGGCATTAATCAATTAATTTGTCAATTATCTTGTTAATTGACTAAAAAAGTAATTGCAATTAAATTAATTACAATTAAATGAATCGCAATTAAACTTTTAATTGCTCCTTGCAATTAAATAAATTTGATTAACGTATGTCAATTGTATCTCACAATTAAAATAATTGCAATTAACGTTTTCAGCTGTTTTAAGAAACAATTGAAACCAACAATTAACTTTATGTATCAAAACGAAATTAGTAAAAGATTTAGGAAAATTAAGCTGTAAGTCTCATACGAATAAAAAAAAAAGGTTGTAAGTATAGCTTATTTTTTATAAATCTTTCTTTCTACATAAAAAACTGCTCGTTGATAAAGAAATGAATATTTCCTTTCATGATGTGTTTGTATTTATGTATAACCTTGTTGCATTGAGAAATATTTCTACAGCGTAGGTATACAACAAAAAAGTAGGGAGGTGGGCACTATTCTACCACCCGGAGCTACGCGGGTATATTAAATATTTATATATACCGGCTGTATATTTTACAGGAGTACTTTTTTAATTGTTACTTTTAATTAAGATTCACAAAACAATTGAAAATTAATTAATTGTTGATTGTAGTAAATCACAACTAACAATTGAGTAATTGTTAATTGTTACTACTGCAGTTAACAATTAAATAATTGTTAAATGTATTTTTCCACACTTACAATTGATTAATTGTTAGTTGTTGTGGTTATATTTACCTATTAATCAATTGTTAATAACTGTTCTTGCAATTAAAATTTGCCCAACACTGCTTCGTCGGAATATTCTGGTGTTTTCTACTCGACATGAAAGTACAATGGAAAATGAAGTAAATACGTTTCGGAAGCTTCTGTGTCGTATCAATCTATCTCGCAGTCGATATACGCTCTCTTTAAATTCTTTTATCAACAATGTAGACGTACGAGAAGATATATACGCGCTAAAGCGAGCTGACGATTCGAGGACGTGCTGACGTCTACTGATAAGATTGTCGAACACCGTTGCGCGAACCTCGCTGAACGACTTTGTAAACACTCCAAGAAAATTGGCTTTTCAAGAAGCGCTTACCGCGCTCAATCGTCGATTCGAGGGATCAAACTTTTTTTTTTTGCACAACCGATTCGGAAAATCATTTGCGGGCTTGATGACACGGTCAAAATTTATCACAGAAAGTACCATCTCGCAATCGTGTGACGACACGTGAAAATTCCTTCATGGCTGTTTCTACTACGAATGCTTATACTTGCGCGCGTGTGTTCGCGGATAGCACACGAGAGGCGCTCACGTCCCAATGCTTACGCGTGTCCACGTGCGCACCTTCGACCGAGACGTAATTCGTTCGGTTCACTTTTATGGCGTACAGACTTGTGCAAAAATAGCCATTAGGCATCCAATGATAATCAAAATATTAGGCTTAGTAAAAACGAATCCATGATTTTTTCAATAGATAGGTTTAGTTATCCGTATCTCGCGTTGTATAAGTCCGATCGGGTTACACTAGATGGCGGCAGAAAAATGAGATTTCGTACTAAACAAGCTTTTGCGGCAGTTTTGTGATTAGTCGACTCAGTTTATGACTGGTTGAGTCCAGAAAATAATGGATTTCGTTTTACTACACCTAATACATGAACACGTGGTGTAGTGTCAAAGAATAATATTGACTGTCAATCAGTAGCGTCATTCGGTGTGCGCACTTTCCAATTTCAACGTCCGTCAGGTTTGGAGGTAGGAGTTTGAATAATAAAACCAAACTCATAATCAGATAGGGCATTTATCCAATTAATCATCGAATTAAGACACTTTACAGAAAACCTTGCAATTTATTTACGAAAAAAAGGATTAATTGAGAGATTCAGAAAATGCTCGGTTGACGCGTGAGGGCATTCTGAATTTTGTGAATGACCGCACATGGGAGCTTATTCTGTTTAATTATAAACCTCCATACTTGAACAGATAAAATTCCAATAAAGTAAGCGAATCATCTAAAAAAAACTAATAAACGTTCAGAATAACTAATAATTCTGTATAAAAACCGCAAATCATTATGCATTACGCGAGTCTAGATTTGGAGATAATTAGAGATTAAGGAGACTTCGAGATCGTCTTTGCTAGTGAGCCATTTGCAAGGATGTATGTACGTAACGGAATGTTCTGGAAACATTTTGAAATATCGCAAAAATTCTAGAATTCGCCGGAATTTCCGAAAAATTTTAAAAATGAAAACTAGATATTTCAAATTTCCGAGATGAGGATCTATTTTCGAGACACCATAGCGAATAAAATAACCAAGGACCTGTATAACCACTAATGCTATTTGTCTAGAATGAAACAAATTCTTTTTCTATTTTCCGGATTTAGGCTATATCTTAGCCTAAAATTATGCGGTTAACGGTTCAACGTCTTTACAACTCATGCGGAAAAATTGAGATTCTCGTGTTTTCTTTTATGAATGATTTGCAACGCCCAACACATTTTTATGGACGCATGGAAGTATTAAAAAGATACACGAGAATGAGGGAAAGGAATGTGTCGAGTGAGCAGTGTCGGATAGAAAGTGGTCTCGATCCTCGAGACACTACCACATCGTGGCGATACAGTCACCAAAGCAAGCGAGCATAATTATTTCAACATAAACTGATCGGTCTACGTCCTTACATTTTTGCCATTAGTTTAATCATTTTCATTCGACAATTTTAACAAATGTTTGTTTTAAGAACGCGTAGAGCATGTAGTACACGTGAGATATGAGTGCGAGAAAGAAAGTCGAAATTTATGAACATTTCAATGCTAACATAAAAGCATCAAGGTCTGTGAGTTCTGCAGAGATAGATGTTCAATTTTTCATTCAAAGCTTAACCGACGATGAATAATCGCATTTTGAAAATTTGTAGCGTTGTGTCGATCTTCTACACGTCCTTATGTGAAGACGGGAAAAATTGCGTGTTTTGTAGGATTGCACGAGTTTTGTTCCAAAAATAAGGTGACCTTGCACATTTCGCTGGTTGCGTGCATTTCATTTTCGTTTTTTTTTTTTTTTTTTTTTCGTTTTTGTTATGTTGGTACACTCGGCCCCGACATATGTTGACGTTATCGGCTATTTTGCAACTTTCGTTTACTTACGATAGATATAAAGGTTAGACGATAGTTTGATGTACTTGGCAATTTTTTTATACTGAAAACTATAATGCAGCTGCTCAAGCATCGTTGCTTGCTCGTGATTGTTTTGGCGAAAAACAACACCGTAATCGTGCCTCAGCCACTGTGTGCACCGGATTTGACCCTAGCGACGTTTTTTTTTCCTTTGCCAAAACTGAAAAATGTTTCGGAAGAACGGAGATTTGTCACGATTGAGGAAATAAAGAGTACATTTCGAGGATCAGAAGTGCTTCAAGTATTGGAAAAAGAGCTGGCACAGGTGCATTGTATCAGAGGGGGATTACTTTGAAGGGCACAGAGTAGATATTCATAAATAAATAAATATTTTTCTCGAAAAATAAAGTAACCTTATTTTTTGAATAACCGTCGTCCATTTGGCTCGACACGTTTCAAGCGTGTGGATAGACATATAGATCGTCTCGTTTTAACTCATCTCGTATTCGAGGTGGGTGTGGCTTTCATGCTTTCCTCACTTATCCGCATTAACATACACGTTTGTACGAGAATGCGTGTCTCCGAGCTCATTTAAATGCATTTCGAGCTACATCTTGTTTTCCTCGAGACACTCACTTTTTCTTCATTACTTCCCGGCAGCCTATATCGATGACATTTTCCGCAGTCGCTCGCCAAAGTAAATACAAATGTATTCTCGCATAGGAAATGTCGTAAGCACAAAATTACGAGTATTTCTCAGCCTAGCCGATCGTGACATACCCAAAAGTAACAAAAATATTTCCTGCGAATTTTATGAATCTGCATCGCGTTTTTTCGCCTCGCCTTATGATCAGGCCCTCAAGCATTTTGATTTAATTTTTGGTGTCAAAATACATACGGGTTGATGTCTCAAAAAATCATTGTTCGAAACGACGCTAAATAGTATTTGATTCCTATTTTTCCTCATGGGTACGCGTTTTTGCAGTTTTATCCGTTCCTACTGTTCTTATCGTTTTTCTTCCTCCCTCTTTTCTCCTTCTATTCACCCCTGTACCGCTTTTTTACTCCATCATTTTTTTGCATCCCTCCCATATCCCATCTGAAACCAAACCGCTGTTGCGCCCACAGCCGACTTACACAACACTATACCGCATTTACATTTGGGAAAATGTGGAAAACCCGATCTGGTACAGACGACCCTGTATTCTTCTGATTCTTTGGTATACAGACTTTTCGTTAAAGTATGTACACCAAGGCCTCAGGAAAATCATCGCTCACTGGTCGATGCGCCAGCCAGATCACCGATCTGAGTATCAGCCCCTTCCGACGCTGCTTAACTTCAGTGATCGCCTCAGGTGCACCCCGAGCGCCTATCGGGCAAACGACGGTAGATATTTTTTTGACAACTCTTCTCCAATTTTTTCATAGCGAAAAAATCGCGAACCTATTCAAAAGACGACATAACTATAACGATCCATTTGCTTTTATCTAATGACATGTTCAGCCATTTTTTTTTTAGTACACATTTTTTATACAATTTTTTATGTAGCATTATTTTTTATAGTATTTGTATAGTTTTATTTTTATAGAGTATTTAATGTAGGGTTATTTATATAATATGCCGTTTTTTTAGATCATATGGTTAAAATATTTTCTTTGATATAGCATATTTTTTTAAGTGGCGAAATTTATTCATTGCGATACGGTTTTGCTTACAATGTAGTCGATGGTGTATTCAACCATTATTGGAATTAATTGTATCGTGGTTGCTTCATTCATAAACATACATATATTTGTGGAATTAAATATATTTAATTCCACAATTTATTACGAATTAATTACGCGTCATTTATCAATGGACATTTGTATAGATAACGCAATTGTAATGACTTTAATTTCGATGGTTGTGCACGGAATTGAATGAATTTTAAACGATATCTTTCATCTTATAACGAATAAATTTGGCTCCGTTTGAAGAAATTTATATGACGAAAATATCGAAAAATGTGACATTTATCATAAAAAAAATAAATTGAATGCGTCATTATAGTACAGTCGATGTTTTTAGTACATAATTATAATGATGCATTCATGGAATTAAATACATTTCATTCAAAACTTGAAAAATTAAATTAAATTTATTTCTCGAATGTGAAATTATATATATTTACTCGACATTTCAGCAAATGTATTTAGTCCCACATTTTGAATGTTAATGTATTCAATTTCATAATTGAGGAAATAAATATAGAAAATTGCACAAATTTAAAAATATTGATAGGATAATGAAACTGCAGAGATTTTTTGTCAGTCGTTGAACACAGGATCCAGTAAATTTAAAACCAAATTGTAGCAGGGTACATATCGTTCTTTTAAAAAAATATATAAAAAAACGTTTATTCCGAAAAAGAATAAGGAATTAAAAAAAAAAATTTTTTACCATTTTCTATCAAAATCTCGCAGGATGAGTAGATATTCACTTTATATTTAAAAAAATAAATAAATAAAGCCATCCGAAATTTTTTCGATCTACGAATAGACCAATGAAATATTTCTCGTCGAATATTGTTTCTAGCGATTTCTCGTGGTGCACTTACCTTGGAAATGAGGAAAGTTGAGGCGTTTAATTCGCGGCAGCGTCATGCAGGTGCGCGTGAACGATGGCATCGTGTTTTTATCGTTGTTCTCTTTCTCCTTATTTTTTACGATGATCGCAGTTGTGCAGGCAGTTGGAACGCTAAGACTCTCCGTTGGTTCCTCTTCGGAGCATTGATTCTCGCTCGAGAAATTTAGAAACAAAGCTTTTTTCGCGGGCACCTCGTTATCGAGGGGATTGGCCGGACGTTTCGTCCTAACTTTCGTCGAAGTTTCCTCGTTTTCACGGATGCAAGTGGAATCCAAAATTATTTCGGTATCGATTGGTCCCGAGTTAATATTAGATGCGCTCGTTCGCTCGGTGACGTCACCGACTGTTGACAGAATTTAGTCCAAGTTATTGTATTTCAATAAATTTACGAAAAATTATTTTAAAAAAGGTCTATTGAGACTCTCTTAAAGTATTACCGACCGTCCGAAAAGAAGTTAGTCCGAATAAAGGAATCGTCGATTTCTCGATCGTAGTTTAGATCTTTTCGTCCATATTTTGCCTTATAACTAATTCGATAACAAATTAATACTTGGAAATGTTAACTATTCACTTTCAATAATAATTTAAGTCCAATTCAACGATACTTGTGTATACTTGACTGGTGTTTTGCCACTGATTGTACATCTGTTCCAATTATCCAACAAAAAAGTCTCAATATTTAAATTTAATAAGTACATTCAGCCCGTCTTATACAGTATTTCGCTCAAAAGTATTAGGCACCCGTTAAGTTTTTTTTATCCCGACGTATGCTGATTTACTAAACGTGGTTTCGAACCGGGCAAATCTAGCTTCAATTTGCTGTTTTATTTTTATTTTTTCAATTCTTCGTATACCCGTTACGTTATTAAGAACATGCTGTTGTTTTGATTTTTGCACTTTGCAAAAAGCTGGGATTTGAAAAATCGTAAAATCTCACGATTTGGTAACAAGATCTTTGAAGAAGAGAGCGTTAGTTTTAATTTTGTTTTTGCAATAACATGTACATCTATTTTGCCGAGTTATCACCCTTTTTTTGACAAAAAGCAGATAACCAAGAAACCAGCATCGTGCGCGGTTATTTGAACACTATGGGGTCTGGACTATTTAGTCTATGAAGTAAAAATTTTATATTTTGTTACTATGGAGGCATTGAATTTGTGGAATAAAGATTTCTCCAAAATAAATAAAAATAACTCCGAAGTAGCAAAATAACAACATTTTTACTCGTTTGACTTATCGTCCCAAAACCTATCTTTCAAGCTATCTCTATAAAAAGAGACAGTTATTTTCCGACAACAGACCGTGCTGAATTCGTATATTTATAACGATATCGTTGTTATAACTATACAATTGTTTAGCGATAAAATAATAAAATTCGATTTCTTTTCTAGAAATACATTTGGATCAAACTAGGAACCATAAATCGACGATTCTCGTGATCGCCTTATAAATAAAACTCGAAGTGGAGGAGCAGGCTCATTAGCTAAGTATGTCGCTGAAATGCTTCGTGTGCAACTGTGCCGAACGATATCCGTTGCAACATTCGGCTTCGGATGCTCTTTATTTTTGCCTCTTGCACAATTCGAAAAAAAAAACTATTTTTTTTTAATCGAAAAATCGTTGGTCACTGAAACGAATCAAATTGAAGAGGAGAATTCGCCGCATGGCGCAAGCACTTCGAAACAAAAAGTACCAAAAAGATTTAATATTATTTTATTTATTTCGAAGAAAGATATCGATTTTCAAATTGGAAGGAAATATTCAATCATCGAAAAGAAGAAAAAGAAAAATCCTTTTTGACATTGTGAGAATTCAATAATCGAAAAGAAAAGAAATATTTTTTTTCGAACTTTACAATTTCGAGAAAAAATTCGGTCGCAAGAAAAATAAAATTTCTTTTTGTCAAGATTTTTGCGACGTAAGTCATTTTATTTTTGTTTCAGAGCAACCAGTTGGCCAAAATCAAGTACATAATTGAGCCTTTCAAGTTTACAAGTATTATGTGAGATTATATTTAGCCATTAATATTTTAACATCTTTAACAATTAGCATTCAATACTTATAATGTTTTTAGCTATTGTAAGATTTTTACCGACTTGAAAAATGAATATTTTGTACAAAGTTTGCTGCACAATTCTGTAAGTGTACTAATTGACAGTGTCGTTTTTTTCACCTGTTAACAAGCGGACAAAGATCAAAGATACCGTGAGTGTTGAATGTTGAAATTTGACGAATTATGAAACCGGACATCAAAAAAACAATTGATTGGATTTATGTATAAGGAATGGCTATGTACATACGTTTGTTTATGTACATTTTTGTAAATATTCTGATGTGTTCCTCCCGCTCAAAAGAAGGTGTCAATGTTTTTTATCAATTCTTTATGATGAGAAAACCTTATAGTAAGTCATACTTTAATGAATAATGTTCTTTCTGCATTAACATTTTTTTTTCACTTTCACTATTTCGTAGAGTTTTTACCGCGCACGGTAAACACGTATATGCTATCTTAGATGCTAATCGGCACTTTTATAATGAAGAATTGTCAAAATAATTTGCATGTGTATTGTATTTTGAAAGATCAGAATATTTCATTTAGAAATCTTGGAAAAACGTTCGAAAGACCTGCGAATAAAAATCATTAAGGAAACATTTATTGAATAATATTAAATATTAAATATTATATTTTTAAAACTGTACCAAAAGGCACAAAAAATACCATCTCGATTCTGACAGGAGTGACAGTTCCGAATATTTACCTAAATATTTTTTTGTTTATCAGAACTTACTTGAAAATTGTTTGAGGTTTGCCGGGTTGGATTGTTGTTGTTTCCTCTTGATCGGTGGAACGTCGACGAGCGACGAACGCGGTTGACGGTTCACAGTTGACTGTGCCGGGGCTGTAGCTGCGCGCGATATAGTCGAGCTCATCTTTGAGCTCTTTGCGCGCACCATGACTCGAGCGTATCGTTGTCGTTGTTCGTAATTCAGAAACTCGAAAGCGATCACCGGAGGTCAGAGCATAGGGATCAACGTCTGTGACCGTGAGTGCGAGTCGGACGTTGTCCATGAAGAGTCGAACGCGGTTCGCTCACCCTTACGGCCTCAAAACTCTTCTCAACTCTGCTGAACATGACCCTCGAAATATCGGACTGATGTTTTCTTTTTTTTGAACTTTTAGTGCTTTTTCCCATCGTCACTGCTTCGTTTCAGCTTTATCGCCGTGGGCAGCTCTGAGTCTGCAGCGTAAAAAATAGATTATCCGATTATAGATTTTTCGATCCCGATCCGATGAATAAACAACTTTGTCATTCATATTTATAGATCATTTTCATCCTAATGTCATGACCTTTTTTTCGTGTATCAAAAGCGCAATTTTCAAAAACAATCTCTGAAACACCAACTTTTTTCTGGATTTTATTTTTGATTTATTCCCTATTATTTATAGAAATGAATAATCATGAGCGAAAGCAATAATTTACTATACTCGACGCAGTTGTGAGATATACCCTTCTTTTCGTGAAACAAAAGTGCCTTTTTAACAAACCATCTTGGAAAAGGTAAATATTTTTTCGGTCATTTATATTTTAATATTATTTTATTATTGTGTATGGACATAAATAATCAGAGAGGAAACTGCTATAATCGGAGCAGCTGCAAGACTTATGGACATGCTGTTTTCATTTAGTGTGTCAAAAGTGCAATTTTAAAAACGATCGCCAAAAAACTCTCTTTTTTTATAGCTCTTATATTGCAGTTATAACCTATTATTTATAGAAATAAATAATCACGAGAAAGATTAATGATTTGCAAAAATCGGAGCATTTGTGCAAGTTTTTTCATAAAAATCAATGAAAATAATGAAAAATAATTAAAATAATGTACGTGAGGTAATTTTGTTACCCTTTAATATTACCAGTAACAATGAATTTCCTCCCCTTTAACATGCTAGATATCCCTAAGGCTGAAAAATACCTTGTGCAAATGCGAAACAGAATTGCATCATCGAAGAGCAACTGCTATTCAAAATTACAACTTCCACCATTTATCGCCTTAAAATTGATGATTTTTATGACCGGTGTCCAGACACCACCAGCCAAATTTTTCGCGTCATTTAGGGCATTTTGCTCGAGAGACGCATTTAGGCATCGTCAAAGATGGCATGCAAGAAGTTTTATAAACCGTTACTGAGTAGGCTAAAGTTGCCGATCGACGATTTTTAGGACCATACAACCCGATAGAAATATTCGCAAAGAACTCCTTGCTGAATGGTGATTACGCGTCTTTAACCATAGTCTGGCCAGATGGAACTTCGGAAAACTTCAAAAAAAAGATCGCATGCTTTCTGGACTGACCGCGTATGTCTCGAGAGCCACGGATGAATCAGCTCTGAGATCCTTGATTCGTCTGAGCGAGATAGCACATTGACTCTTGCTTGAGTCATGCGCCTCTTGTCGATTTATTCCCTCAAGAAATTGTCCGCAACAACGAGATGGAGAAAGAAAGAGCGAGAGACGGAAATCACCAAACCTTGAAGGAGGAGCAGGAACTGTGAGTGCGTCGAACGACAATTGTACTCGGTCACTTCGTCCAAGGTAAGCAAGAATTCTCGGTCTCTGTCAGCATTTTTCTTCCTCACTCGTTAAAAGAGTAAACATATCACTGTATTTTATTTTTCCCAATAAAAATCGTTCGACGGATTATTCTCATTTTATTAATCCTACATCCGCGTAAAAAAGTATAACCATTGATGTTAAAGTACAAAATATTGAAGGTTTTAGCCAGCCAACGACTGAGCCAGGAAAACGAATCTAAATGAAAACTCTGGCTCCTGGTGTCTCCGTTTCGACATTCTTCAATAAACAATAAAGTGACACTCGTTGATAAAATACGACGTGCATGTTGGGGCAAAACGTTTTCGATACATTTTTCTGTATACTTTATGAAAACTATACCGTACTCAATGAATTTTTTATTCTGACTTACAACGAAACGTATGAACTTAACTTCATAAACTAATTTTCACTTCAAAAGGATAGTTATTTTAACCCGTCAATTTGCATGTATTTGTATTATTATAGTTTTCGATTTTAATTATTTCGAACTGTAATTTAATATGTCTAATAATTCTAATAATCAATCGTTTAAACCTTCGTCCGCGGGAGTCGATTTCCTACAAGCGACCTCGTTGAATTCTAATATTTGTAACTCCTAAATGTTTCACTGAAAAGTTATAAAATAATTCACTAATTCAAAATAGTTTAACAATTCAACCAAGTACCATAATTACTCAAACTATCATGACATTTTTTTAGTACCCATCCAGTGACATCTAAATTATTCACTGTTACACTGTTGGTAACATGCTCAAACATCACAATGTCATAAAAGTACAAAGAATTTTAATAAAAGTTATGAATAATTCTGATCAAAATTTGCTACCCTAAATAATATGCCCCGAAACGAAATTGTGGTACTTTTCACCGTATTGATATTTACTTTAACACTTTTATAAAAATGAATAAAAGAAGAGATGGGAGAAAATGAATAAATACCGGGTGAATTATTCAGGAATATGTATGAGTATAAAGAATCATAACTTCTATTGTAGAGTAGCAAAGATCGATTGTGTTACCAATGTACATGGCACGGGAATAAACGTATATGAATATATATGGGGCATCGCGAGTGTGTACAGCGACAGTTTTATTAATAGAGTTGCGACGCTCAAGGAGAAAAGGCAAGGCTGCAACAAGGACCCTGTGAACGTGCAAGTCTACTACCGCATGTATCTTTTTCCGCCGTTCTATATACAAGTCGCTACTACTCTATTTCCGCCTATAACTCAGCTGTTTGTGAATTACGAGTCCACAACTGTCCAATTGTCTAGATCAGGGGTTACCAAACTTTTCGAATCCGTGGCGGCTATAAAGATTCAATCGTTTTCCAGAGCGCCTCCGGAAGCTACAGCGGGTTTCCAGTAGGCCGAATTTCAGTTTTTACAAGGAGCATCACGGGAGTGATGTTCCTTCATTTTCAATTTACCGAAAGTCATAGGGTAATTCAATGGTAAATCGCCCTAGAAGAGAAATGGGTAAAAAAAATATTATCAACTTGCATTAAGGGTGGGATTTTTGTCATCAGTCCCATGCGGCCATCAGTATCGTGACACCTTTTTTTAAATTGCGACAAACAATAAAACCGAAATTGAGTAATTTGCACTTATATTTTTCAGCTGATCGGATAACTGTGTCAATAGGGAACATTTTTTGTGTACGAGCCTTCATTTTTTGTTTGTTTGGTTGGGATATCATCTGTTAAACATATTTAACATATATCAAGTCAGTGAATAAATACATAATTATTTTTCATCGTGTTAAAAATGTCGAATTTTGTACGAGAAAGTGATTATTTGAGGAAAGCATTAATTTTTTGTTTTCATTTGAAGAAAAGTGTTGCAGAGTCGCATCGAATGCTTATCGAGGTATATGGTGATCATGCTTCAGCAGAAGCAACATGCAAAAGATGGAAATTCGACCTATTCCTTTAAAGGGGTTATAGCAGAGGTCATTTGCAACAAAAAATGTCTCGAAAATGTTCCGAAGACTCGCGGATTTACAACTCTGGAGTATGCCATACATATTTAGCCTTGCAAAGCGGTAGTTTATTAATAAATTCCGATATTACAAAATACGAATTTTTTAATTTTCGTCATAATTTCAAGTCAAATTCAATGACATTGTGATTCGCTCGACTGTGGTGTTTTCAGTGACAGGACATCTACTCCAACTGACCAACAAAAAGAATATCTCGATTAAAAAATGTAAAAACACCATTCAGATCATCTTATTATCACTAATTGTCATTAATAATTACTCAAATACTCGATATAAATCAAGTTCTTCAATGATCGCTGATCAATTCATTGATAAAATAAATCTTTCGCTATTTAAAAATTTGACTGATCTTACATGCTGATGATATAAGACTTGATCGCAATTTTTGATTATACCTATATATCAAAAATCATTGGTGTTTCAGTTTCATTCTCTTAGCAACCCATGACATTTGTCGAAGCTGTTTTCCCATAAGCGACCGTTTTTAATTCATTCGTATATCATTTCTTATTTAATGAAAAAATGTTTAATAATTCGTGTATTATTATTCGATCAAGAATTATTCGTCTTGACATTAATTTGATACAAATCAAACCAATTATTTAAAAAATGTATTTCTGTTCAATTTTTCAAATTCTTCTTAAAATTGTCAATAATTTTGAAAATCAATAATACTAATTCACATTGACAAATTTATTTTCTCTTCGAGTCACGACTTAGAAATATTTAGAAAATCTTTACGATATACAGTGAATCTTTGGTTATACGTTTTTCAAGGGGTATGTTAAATCTGACGTATAAGTGAAAGTAACGTAGAAGTGCAATTCAGTGAAATTTCACTCATACGTTTTTCAAGGACTTGCGTCAAATACGACATATAAGTGAAAATATCGAAATTGAATACAGGACGTATCTGAAACGTTCTAACATTGCAGATGACGATCAGTGTTTAATTCCCAATGTTGTTTAATTACATTACCTCTATTATATTCATTCTTGTTTTTCCAGTTGTCAATTTGATTGCTAATAATTGAATAATGAGCCAACGCAATTCTTCGAGTCCTTGCGCGGACTATCTCGACTAACCGTAAACAAAATATCAAAACGCAGTCTAGAGCAGTCACACGACACTTTCCCCGGCGAGAAAATATCACGTGTGATTAACGTATAACGGAAAAAAAACCGCAAATTCATGCAGGAAAATAAAATTGATTACGTACAAATGCGAAAAACGTACAAGTGGGAAACGTAGAACTGAAACTTTATTACCATTTTTATGAATAGAATTCGCCGGGCTAAAGGATTTTGACCTATAAGCCATTAAAACGTATAAATGAGAAACATATAAACGTGGTTTCACTGTGTTCATATTTTTTGAAAATGTAAATAAATATTTTGGCGAGATTGAGCTTGAATCATTTTCAAAGTTTTGGGAGAGGAGAAAAAGCGGTGTGACCGAGTAGTAGGTAGAAGTCATGAAACGTCAGCCAGTTGTGTGGAACGATGAGAATTCGGAAAGTATGGAGACAACTTTTGGGGAGTAAAAGTAATAGCTGATAAAGTTTCACTCTTTTGCCAAGCGGGAAAGACTTCAGTCTCGGAAGCAGTCATAACAGTAATCCTTTACTGTCTGCCTGGACGAGCTTTTAATCCAACAGTAAATTACAAGAATTTTAATACAGATCCACGTCAGTCGTACAATTGGAAAAGTTTCTTGTGTACGTAGTAGTAACGACATCGTACACTGATTGCACGGAATCGATGTCTTCATTACGCGATCGGTAAAGATTTAAACGATTAGAAAAGGAGAAAGCATTAAGATGGTCCATACTTTTTGATGATTCCTCCGAATCGTATTGCAAAACGTGTTACCGATTATCTAAAAATGCGAATCCTGCGAAAACGTAACTTACGATAGTCCTATCAATTTGTCTATTCATAAATTATCGCAATTTCAGTTTGTCAGTGATTTCGCTATTTTGCAAGTAGGCGTAGCCTACGACCGACAAAGGACAGTTTTTGAAGTACGAAGCGTTCAATAAAAAATTATGAAAAAAATACGCTATTATAAACAACGATTTGATACTTTTCTGAGAGACCAAGAGTTAGCGATGTACGCACAGTTCCATACATTTTAAGGAAATTCAGCTAAATTAAATACGTAAGGCTTTTTAATTTTCAGATTATGTAAAATTTGTTTTTAAATAATCGCTAACGCTTGGTCTCTCAGAAAAGTATCAAATCGTTGTTTATAATAGCGTATTTTTTTTTCATAATTTTTTATTTTAGGCAGAAAGTCAGGAACTTCTTCAGAAAATATAAAAACATCAATATCTCAATAACCATCAATATTCGACCCCCAGTTGATGCTTTTAGCCCGAAAAAATTAATGCTCTTAGCCCGAAATCTCCCATTTCGGGCTAATTTTGTGTACGAGGATCCATCCAGTAATACTTTAATTCAGAGAAGCGATCCCACGAAAAATGAAGATACGAATGATTGGAACGTTGTTGTAAATAAATGAGGGATCATCTAATTCTAGAAGTTTACGTAACCTGGCTGCATATTTATGTTCAAGTGTAACGATCCCGCTCTGTACAAGTGCAACCTGGCTTCACTTTAGGTCGAAAGGCCCTACTCACTCTGCGTTTATATACCGTCACGAGGAACAAGGTATATCGAGGTTATCGATCCTGCCACCAGTTTAAAATAGTTAGCACAGTCAATAATTCACGCCAACGTTACATACGGACCAGCAATTGCTGGCGTGGGTGTTCGAAAATTCGACTCCAACTCAAATTACTTATTACTTCATTGTTATCTTCAAATTTCTGGGTAAATATGAGTAAATCGTGATAAAATAAGCCAACCGCTGGTCACAGAATTTGAATGCTGATAAATTGCAGCAAATTTAATGCCATTGTCACGTGAATCAAGCTGTACATCGAAATAGAAATTCAGACGCAGTTAATGCATTTTTCCACTAATACATCTTTCCCTTTTCTATGAAAAAAGAACTGGCAGCTGATAAAAGCTTTGAAGAAAAGGACTCATGAAATTGAATGACGATACTTTATATAGATGATCAAACAATGAGGGTCTGATTTGAGTACGGCTAAATTAAACATGATTTTGATGTTTTATAACTAAGCCCTGATTATATATATATAGGGGCCATCCCATGCCGATTCAACCTCGGTCTGACCTGTCAGTTCTCCGATTTGACCCGCGATTTTTAATGTTATTTTACTATCTCTGAAAGGCACTCGAGAATTTATTTAGATTTTTTTAATGATTTGACTTCACAATATTTTTTATAAACAAAAAATTAACGCCCAAATTTAAAAGTCGAAAATAAATCACAAAAATCCTGTGTCACATATCAAACACTGTAAGCCTTTAAAAAAGTTGACCATTTATGTCTTTAAAAATCCGTTTATGTTGGGTGTAGTAAAAAGAAATCCAAGATTTTTCCAATAGATGGCTTCAGTTATCTGCAACTCAAGTTGCAGACGTTCGATCAGGTTACGCTAGATGGCGATATTTTGTACCGAACAAACTTTTGCGACAATTTTGTGATTGGTTGACTCTCGAAAATAATGGATTTTCTGTTACTATACCTAATATGTCCTTACGTTGAAACGGGTGGGTTTAAAAATTAAAGCAAGAGAAACGTATCTGTATTAAGAGTTTCTTAGGCTTAGACAGTACAGGCAATTGGACACGACAGGCATTAAGCCTGACCCTTATAGGTGTCGTGCCCTTATAGGCAGCCTTATAAAACACTTTTTACACATATTTATATACATATATGTACACATATGTGGATGTCTAAAAAGTGTTTCATAACTTTTTCCAGTATTCCTCATTTTGCGAGATGTCTAATATGTATGGGGGCCATGTCGATTCGACGTGTGTCTGACCCGTCACCTCTCCGATTTGACGTGCGATTTTTTATATTATTGTACTATCTTTGAGAGATACACGAGAATTTCTTCAGTTTTTTTTGCAACGATTTGACTTCACAATAATTTTTATAAAAATCCAATTAACGCCTAAATTTAAAAATCGGAAAAAATCACAAAAATCTTGTGTCATATATCAACCACTGTGCGTTTTAGAAAAGTGGTCTCGCGTTTCAAAAAAATATAGAATCAATAGCTCACCCAGTCGTTAAAGAGGAAAAAAATTACATGACATCATTTAGAATTGACCAGAATTTTTTCAGATTTTTGCCCAAGATTTTTTTGTTCATCTCATCTGGTCAGATTGAAATCTGACCAAATCATTTTTCAATTTGAAAAAATTCTGGTAAATTCTACATGGTCTCATGTAATTTTTTTCCTCTTTAACGACTGGGTGGGCTATAGATTCTATTTTATTTTGCGGAAAAAGCGTATTGTACGCCAAATGAAACGCACGCCCACCTTTTTTAAACGCTCACAATGTTTGATATATGACACAGCATTTTTTTCCGAATTTTAAATTTGGGCGTGAATTTGTTTTTTATAAAAAAATGTTGTGGAGTCAAATCGTTCCAAAGAGATCTGAAAAAATTCTCGAGTGCTTTTCAAAGATGATACAATAACATGAAAAATCGCGGGACAAATCGGAGACGTGACGGGTCAGACCCAAGTTGAATCGATATGAAAAGCCCCATATATATACACATGGCAAAATTTATCTTATCGAAAAATAATATTAGACATCGTTAAAAAAAAGAGGCACCCTTCAAAACGTCTGTGAAAGGGGCGCAGAAATTGGCCAGATACATACGTTGCATACATAGGAACTAGGGGTAGAATTCGACGGCCGCATAGTAATCACCGTGACATATGGAGGATGTTACCGACATAATTAAATCACATGGCCCCTCGCAGTTATGAGAGACCAGCGCTGCGAAACTATGTATATCACGAGAATTGCGTCGACAGACCGCAAAGAAAAGCGAAGGGGAAGGGAGGCTCTCGGTAACCCGCATTCCCCCAATATCTCCCCCCTCTTTATCTGCTGCGTGCGGAGACTCTAATGAATGTTAACATGTAATCTACGCGTAAAAAATTTCTATTCAGATTGAACCACTTTCGATTTTCGATCACTTGGATTTGCGTGACAATTATGTTTATGTCAATTTCAAATCGATACAAATTATGTATTTTTTATTTTTCATTCATTTTTAAAATGCTTCCCGCGTGGATGTATTTTTTTATGGCAGTTTTTGCATGTCAGTGGCATAGTCAGGAGAATAAGATGATAAGAAAGCAGACTATCCATTTTATCATTAATCATTTTTGTTTTAATTTGTAATTTATTAATCAACATAGAGCTAATCGCGATCGATGCGAAACATCGATATTTGTTGTCATAGCAAACATATACTTTGTAGTTCGATCGTGAAGGCACCTTTTACTTCAGTGATAAAACACTTCTCGTATACGTCTATCTTTACACTCGTTGCACTATTATTTCCCCCCTCAAACATGCTAATAAAAACGACATTAACTTGAGGAAATGCACCGATTTTTTTTTATTCACGGCCCGAAGTTAAATAGCCAATTTTGCCGAATAATATCGCAATTACTATTTGGAAACGCGATACCCTAGCTTGGGCGTTTGAATCTCCGACGCGCAATGGACTCGCAACTCTCCTGCAGAAGCCCGGCTGACTAGAACCAGCCGTTACTACTGATTCACCATGTGCAAGGTGGCGATGGTACACGTGACTGTCAAACAAATCCGGCACAATTGAAACACTGCGCCATCGTGAAATACCTGCCAGCGACCGAATTTCACTGTACCGAAGAAATTCTAACGCTGCATTGGAACACTAAAAACATCGAATTTGTTTTAAAATCTATTCATACACTGTTTTTCTTTTTTTTATTACAACGCGAATGATGATTTTCATTTTCCACAAAAAAAAAAAAAAACACGTATTCGTTCCGAAATTTCATAGAAAAGTTTTAATTTTCAGATATACAACTAAAATCAAAACCCAATCCTAAGAAAGAGATCCTTCGATTCCTCGTGAAAGGGGAAAATAATTTTTAAGTTTTTCATATCGATTAAACGAAAAATTCTATGTTCAAGGGGATCAGCGATCATGCAAATTTTGAAAAATCTTTCTTAAGTTACATTAATCGCAGATTAACTTAAAATCGCAGTTAAGTTTATCGCAGATTAACTTAACTCAAGCTTAACTTAGAATTACAACGTACAGAGCTGTTAGTTAGATGCGCTTTTTTAAAAACGCGCATATTTCAAGAAGAAGTTTCACGATTTCTTAATATGTAATGAACAAATTGATTTGAAATTAAATACGCTCTATTTAGGGTAATAATAGTTTCGACTAGATGTGCACTTTTCATTAATTAACGACAGTGATGTTATTTCTTCTCGACAAACAAAAAAAAACGAAATATTTTGCTAAAAAGCAAAACACGTTGAAAAAAACAAATTTTGTCGAAGCTTTGTTATGAATAAGCGTTAAAAAAATTGATTTTTTTATTTTAAATCAAGCAAATCGCGAAAACCAAGTGCACCGTTTGAGCCCCGTTTGAAGATCCCTCATCAGACTGTTTACAATTGCTTTAGCGATCAATACTTTTTCATGAAATTTGATACACAACTTTATACAAAAAAGTCCATATGAAAAAAAGAGTCAAACGATTTTCCAATCTTATTTATACTGTCAAAGTTATTTTTTACACCCTGATTTTCATTCCCGCCGCGCACCCTAACCGCTTAATAATAAAAATCTCAATGACACCCCCATCTTTGCTACTCAAGTGGATTAAAATAAGAAAATCCATAACTCGCATTAATAAATAATTGCTTCGTAATTTTGTCACCTTTCTTCGTCACATCCCGTTGTTTTTTTCAGCTTCGTAACTAAAATCAAACAATCAACAATATTTCACTCGAATATAGACGGTAGTGACTATTATTCTTAGCAATCTTTTTTTTCTCCAATTTCAGGCCGATAGACGCGTTCTAGATATTTAAAAATGCTAAAACGGTTGAAAATTTAGCCCATGGTATGGCCGACAACCTTCGACGTCGTTTGCCACGCGAAGACTGATAGCCACGGTTTTTTCCCTCCTGCGAGTAGTCTTCACCCTCAGGTTACGTCCAAGTGTGCGCGCGCGCCTCTCTGCTCGTAGAGACGGACGGCGAAAGATTTTACGAAGGCTACACACATTCCACATGTACAGTGGCCAAGGAAAGTAAGGCAGCAGAGCCAAAGAAGAAGATGGTGCCAGGGCCGGTCTTCTTCTTTCGTTTTATGGTCGCTAATAGCTTCAACCCCCAGAAAGATTGCCCTAACCATTATATATATATATATATATATATATATATATATATATATATACGCGCTGCTATATAAGTGTGCGCATGCGCGACATTACGTGCCTATATTGCTTGGGTGCGCGTGCGCATCCCACATTTTGCGTCATTTGTTACCCATCGCTCTCCTTTTCTGGACTTGAGGATATATACTTAAGTATTCAAATATACGTCCGTCCAGGTATGGATTTGTATATATATAAACCCAAACCAATCCATACATACACGCACGTGTATATATATATGTGTCTACCTGTGTTCACCCTGCATAAACTATACATAGGTGTATATATCATTGCTAGCTACGTACGATGTGTAGAAATAGAATCGATCGGGGCTTCTAACCTGTCCACGAAGCTACACGGTGTTCAAAGTTACTTCATATCTTCGATATGGACTTTCTTCGCTTTCGACGTATCCTTCCAATCACTCGCAAATATCAATTATCATTAAAAAAAAACTTCACAATAACTTTCATTGATCGAGATGTTGTCAAAGTATCGAAAATTGCGTTTTTGAAAGATGATGAATGTTTTTTTTTCCTTCTCAGCACAACAAAATGCTTTTTTCTGGAATATTTCACGTGGAAATTTTGGGAACAATTGTGACAATGATTTTGAGCCTTCTTCGTATTCTAAAAATCTTAGAAATATCGCGGGCTAACGAGTCATGCACAAAAATAAGAAATTTCCGGTGCTTTATAAAGCACCAGATTCAACGTCTATCATGAGGATTCTTTTTATTCGATAAATATGGTAAACAATCTGAATTAGAGTCGATTTTTTGAAATCTTGCCTGAGAATCGCCTCTTTGCTCGAGACCGAAGAAATTTTGTTTTCTTTCGTAGAAATAGTTAGTTTAGTCAAACTAAAAGGGGAAACTTAATTGAAGTAGCTAACTGTTCATTAAAATTATTCTGACTTTCAATATTTCCGCGTTTCACGATTGCAGTTCAACATTTCTTCATGAAGGAACTTTCTATTCGGGCAGGACCCATTCCTATGTATCGAACAGGTTGTATCATACGATATCGTGCAACTCACCATAAACGTGATCCAAAATCCCAACAATAATTGTTATCAATATGTATTTTGGTGCTGTTCTACATTAGCAGTTTTGGTAAATTATTGATTGAGAATTGATTCTTTTTATGGAAACCCTCTTTATCGTATATTATTGAGTAATCCACTAATACATAATAATTAATAGCAAACATGGAATAATAGTCCACCATTATTTAATAATAATTCGCCATCATATATTATCGAATATATTATTGAACAATACACGTGTGCTTGTAATCGTGGTAATTGCAGTTACTGTAAAACACATTATTTATGCATCTACTAAGGCATTGATATATAGTTCTATTAAGTCTACAGAAAAGTTCGGTCCGTTGCTATGACAACAATTTTCGACACGTAAGCACATATTCATTTGGCGTATGTTCGGCTCTCTATTTTTATCGCTTATTGTGTACATACTAGCAAATTAACTAAAACGAAAATGATTAAAAGTTAAAAATTAAAAATTAAAATATCGTTCTGCATTATGATAATGCCAGGCCAAATGCTGCTTTAGAGACTCTAGGCCGGATAATTCTGCCACAGGTCCATGTTCCCCGGACTTAGCACCCGTGACTATCGCTTGCCCTAACAAAATTGGTTACAAAGCAAAAAAAAAAATGGCAATGAAGAATATATCCAACAAGCTCTGTTTCAATATTTCACATCAAAAGAAGAAACATTTTTCAAAAACGAGCTACAGAAATTGCCCTCACGCTAGCAAGAGGTCATTTTCGCACCTCGCAAATCCGCATACTGGTCATTAGAAAATATACATCATATCATTTAGTAATACTTTCTTTGAAAAAGGACATCGTTAGATTAAGTTTCGGTTTTTTAATAAATGTTTCCATTTTTTGCCGGACGTATCAGGTAATCAAAAATCGTCTTGCTGTTTTTGTCGACTATTAATAAAAAATATCGATGCAAAGAAATTTTTTTAAAAGATCGAAACAAAATTCATTTACTCTAAAATAATAAAACAAAATAGTTCATCCCTTATATTATAAATATTCCAAACCTCATAGTTTTCAAGTTACGCTGCACAAATTGTCCAGCCATTCCGAAACTTGCATTTTACAGAAAAGCCTGATAACTTCTCGAAATAAAAATGGTGACATTTTTTATTTCAGATTGAAACTAAAGCTAATGGTGCCCTTTTCAAAGATCTTGTCACTAAGTGGTGAAATGACCATTTTTCAAAATTCTTGGTGTCCTTCCCAAAGATCTTGTCACTACATAGTAAGATTGCCATTTTTCAAAACTTGTTATTCAATTTTGTTAAGTTCGTGGAATCGTGAAAAAACGGTATGTTCAAAAGAACATACCGGGTACCCAAAAAGTAACAAAAATAACAATAAAAAAACATAACGAAGCTAGCTTTGTGTGCTTCAAAAGCCCGTTTTATAAATTTGTTGGCGATTGTTTTCACTGAGGTATATGGTTTTTTGTCCTAATACAAAACTTATAAAGTGCTTAATACTTTTGAGCAACACTGTATACGTATGCGTAAGACGTAAGGCATCGAAGGATTGTTCATTATTAATGATGAAGTCATCGTATGCATCTATACAAAAACATAGCTCGCCAAAAATAATCAAATATCATCGTCCAAAGTACAGAAAGTTCGTCTCCGAATTCCCGTTCGTGCATACCACCAGAAATTTATCGATCACTAAAGAACTTTTCTGCGCATATAATTGCTACATATACTCGTAGCCCAGAACCGCAACGTCATATATTTTCTGGTTATTTAAGTATGAACCTCCTGACACAGTTGCAAAACCTCGGGATCACAACAGTTCTTCCATTCTTTCTCCCCACTATTCTTTATTTCTTTTATCACACCTATCATCTCGACGGATTTTTTTTCACGTTGGGAAAAAATTTCGATGAGCTGTGTTTACGCACACGAATTTTTTTCGAACGGCAAAAGTAAAGTTCCCGGTCCTTGTATTTGAATATTTTCAATGTCTATTTTTGTATATATATTATTATATTATATATTCGCATAGATTTTTTAGGCCTGTAATTGACGAATTTCATAATTTATTGAAACTTCCAAATTTATCCTGCATTGACATATCAGTGGCAAAAAAAAGTGCCATAATGTATCTTTTTTGGGTTTTCGAAGCAGTTCATTTTTGTAATGCTATTTATTAAATATTCTAAGTCTGATTAACGTTTTTTATCCAATCGATTGTAATTTCAGAATATTAAATGAAACAAATTATTTACTTAGTTTTATTTTCACAAATATACCATATACATATAATTGTTTCATTTTATATTTTACAATTGATTGAACGTCTTGTGGAAAATCTTTTTTACGAAAATTTCTCAATTATTTTTTATTTTCTCATTTAGAAATATATAATTTGAAAAGGCAAAAAAATTGTAGACCGATAAAAACGAGAAGAAAAATTGGCGCCATTTGAACGATGCAAAATATCGTTTCTTACACCTCGTGGTTAATTTAGAGATCGCGAAAGTTTACTGTTCTTACAGAGGCTCTGAAATTGTTAATTATTCATATTTATTCGATGTTAGTTATTTGACGAATGTTTCGAGCTTTGAAATTTACTCGAATCGCTGTTTTTCTTTGCTAAACTTTAATTCGATGTCACGATCGAACGTGGACGTTCTTATTGTTTTCGTGACCACCAAAAAATAATGCCGACAAATAAAGGAGAAGGGCGCAGCCGTGAGAATTTCGCCCCGCTCCTCGGATGACGGAACTCCGGATCGATACGACGTGCGCGCTTATTCAGTTTCCAGTCGCAACTCCGCATGGACCCAGCGTGATTCATCCCTCGAATCACTGTCCTAAATACATATTATTTGTTCTCAAAACGCATTTTTATTTTCGGCTATCGTTGTTATCTCTTGACATTGCTTACGTAATAGTTAATACTCGTGATAACGTCAAATGGTTCTGCGCAATGAATTCGATGTTTGACGATCATCGCCAAGAATTTTTCTTCACGCCCGAATATATTTGGATGTACAGAGTGATTGAGACAAGTGATCATGATAAATAAAAATGCGCCGACAATTGCAGTCGGGTGAGAGGTAGAACGTTCGTGAATTTGAATGGATCAATGCGATGATGTTTTTCGTTTGTTCGTAGCATAAAACGTTACGTATCTTTACTTCGGTGATGAATTTGTTTGGATTTGACGAGCAGTGAAAAAAAAATTTACGTCGACATGGGAACGAGATCAGCGGCCTGTGAGTCCATTTCTTTTCAATGTGTGCATTATTTTCCAGCCTGGTTCCTGAACTCACGCAAATAAGTAATATTGCTCCACAATCTTCTTTTAACTTGCAGATACATTGAAGCTCTCGAGCCTTCATGACTACTATCATCGGCTTCTTCACGGCAGTCAACCAACCCCCTCCGGCGTAGACATGGCCAATACCGTGAAATACTTTTCCCAGACTCTCCTTTGTAAGTTAATTGTCGTTAGCACTGAATATTATTCGGGAAATGCATAATACTTTGTTTTCCAGCTTTGTTGAAGGAGGTTCAAGAATCTCCACTGGAAATGATAAAATCCCAAAAATTTGATGGCGAAAGAATGGCACTATATCAGAATTTGGATTACAAACAACTGTACAATGCATTGTCGCAATTGATGGACGTCGTTTCGTTCGTTCACGTCGGATTGGCTGGTTAATTTTATTTCTTCTCTTAACAACATCTTTCTTATGATTATTTAACAGATTAGTAACGAAATTTTTTTTTTTTTTCGTTGCTTCTAAACTTTGAAGTTTGCATCAAATGTTCCCCTGAATGTTTCATGTTAGGTGTAGTAAAAATAAATCAATGATATTTCCAATAGATGGCTTTAGTTATCTGTATCTCGCGTTGTATAAGTCCGATACTAGATGGCGTTAGAAAGATGACATTTGGTACTAAACAAACGTTTGCGACAGTTTTGTCATTGGCTAACTCAAAAAAATAATGAATTTCTTTTTACTACTCCTAATATATAAGCCATATAATTAAAAGAAAAAGGCTTCGATGGTCGTTCTTGCTAATTAATTTTTCTTGAACAATATTCAGCATTCGGCCAAGCTTTGCTGCAGTGCTTAGCTTGTCTGATGCCTTTCCTCGATCACGATTTATTGGACAACCTGCCCTATTTCGCGGCAAGTACGATATCCGTACTTCCGGTCGAATTGCATCAAGAAATCGTAAACTATCTCTGCTTCTACATCTTGCCATTCACGATCAGTACGTAACAACAACTGGCTCGATTCGTCAATGAAAAAAAAGAAGATCGACGATTCCTCTACCCCAACAAATTGGCTGACTTTGCAAACGCGTTTTTTTTTTTTTCAGCGAGAAAAACAAACGATGAGAACGAAAATCACGCAAGTCAATCGGTGGCTGCGGTAATAATGATGGTTTTCCAATACTCCAGCAATCCTGGCAAGTCGATCGATTCCTGATGCATGAATGTCTATTTTCGTAGAATTTTAACGTGACAGTTATCCTCCTTCGACAGCGCATCATTGTCAATTGCTGGAATGTTTGATGGCCCTAAAACCAGGCGTCGTCAAAGATCTACTTTGCGTTGTGGCTTACGGTACAGCACCAGCGAAAGCGTCGGCTGCCAAACTTCTGTTCTACTATTGGCCTACCTTCAATCAAAACCTCTTCGATCGCCGCGCAGTTCTTGTGAAATTTGCGAGTGAGAATGTGAAAAATATATGTTTACATTTATCCGTTAAACCAATAATCAGTCAAATTGGGAATCATTAATTTTTCAATTCAATGTAAGTCATTTTGGTGCAATCATATTTTAGATGACTTGACACCTTTCGTTTGCCAACGAGACTCTTGTCCAAACGCTGGTAACGCCGAAGCTGGAAAAGTTTGTTACGATCATAGAATTTCAATAACATTCGCGGCTGAATCACCCCCACCCCTTTATCTTTGCATCGAGTGCGCCAACGAAATACATCGAGAGCATCCGAATCAGATGTTTTATGATATACTTCATCCAATGCAACAAGTATCGATGGTGTGCGAGAACAAGGTACGAACATAATTGAAAATAAAACATTGCAAGGAAAAGGAATTGTGGTCTGCTACGCACCCAGAGGTAATCCGCAAAATCGGGAAATAGCGACCCTCGAGAGGTGAATAATAAATTAACAGAAATGTTAATTCTCCACTTACAATAATAACTAAAGTCGGAAATAAATAAAGTCAGGAAATGTTACAATTTTTCAATTTCAAACAAACTCAACATATGTCGAGTTTTACAATGATCACTGATTAATACATCGTTAAAATAAACCTTTCACTATTTTGTAAATCAACTGGCAAACGCAGTTTACTTATATTGAATTTAGCTCAATCAATCGCTCGATCCACAAAATCTTGATATAATATTTACCGAATTGGCGGCGATTAAGTTTCATTCCTTAAGTAACCAATAACGTTTGGACCTACGGAAAAGAAGCTATTTTCTCATAAGTGACCGTATTAAATTCACATGTTTATAGCTACCAAACGGCAATCAATTCTTTAATAATTGAATGTATGAATATTTCATCAATAACTATAATTAATTAAGTATCCAAGAATCTTATCAATTCTTCAATATCTATACAGTAAAACGTCAAGTTGTTGAAAAGATCGGGACCAATTTACCACTAATGGTAAATTATCTGCAAACTTTTGTATCGATCAATGACGATCAGATTTTCAGGAGATTAATTTTTAACGAATCATATTGGAGTCCTGGCGAGTTTTTTTTTCACATGAAAAAAAAACTAATTTCACTCGATTGAACCTATATCTTTTATTGGTTGTTTGGCAACGAAGAACTGTCGAGCTACGGACAAATCGGCGATCAGCGTTTGTTTCTCGACGGAGTGCGCGAGCTACAACGGCAATCATCCGATCCGATATTGCCAGCAGTGCCACAACATTCGGCACAACAATCGTCGTGGCGGTGATCATATTTATCACATAGCGCTACCTCATATATCGCAAATGGACCAACAGACCCAAATTTACCTCGTTCAGTCCATAGTCAGGTGAGTCGTTGAATCGTCGTAAGTAACTCGACAAACGAAGTATTTCCGTGCAACGTTCCTCCTGAAACAGTAAATCAAATTTTCTTTGTCGTACGTTTCATTTTCGCTACAATTTTGGAGTATGCTTTTGAAATTGAACGTTCTTGTACTGTACGAGGTGTGTTAAAAAAATAAGGTGACTTATAAATTCTTAACGAAAAATATTTATTTATTCATCGATATCTATTTTGTCCCTTTCATAGTAATCCGCCTCAGAATACAATACACTTGTGCCACCGCTTTTATCGCGAAGCAAAACTGATACGCACTTTTTGATATGGCCTCAAGCTTTTCCAGCGATGCGCTCATTATCTCCTCAATCGTAGCAAATCTTCGTCCGTTCGTGGCTCTTTTCAGTTTTGGCAATAGAAGAAACGTCGCAGTCAAAATCCTGTGAATACAGTGGCTAAGACATGGATTACGTTGTTTCTTTTCGCCAAAACAATTACGAACGAGCAACTATGCGTGAGCAAGTGTATTGTCGTGTTCGATAGCAAAAAATCGGTCAGCGCATCAAAACAGGTATCACCTTAATGTCTACCAAAAACCAACGAAATATACAACATTGGTGATAATATTAACTTATGTTGTTCGCACGTGTGCCAAAATAACAAATTAAAAAATCGAAAATCGAGCGTACGTAGTCTACGAAATTTGAAAAGTCACCTTATTTCCTGAACAAGCCTCGTATGCATCAAGCATTTCACGCAACGTCATCCATTCAGAACTAATACTCTACAAGTGATGTTTACGCGTAAATTGTACGAATAGTAAAGACTTTGTTTACTTTGAAATCGATCAATGAAAAAAAAACCTTTTTAACTCATGCGTTTTGATATTCAATCTGCTTCTAAGATTGAACGATTGATTAGTGGAAGAAACGGTGACAATCAGAACTCATGTACTAATTGACAGATGAAGGGATCATTTTGTCGCTTTACGTGTTTGTCAGTGCTGGCCCATCCCGCTTGGTAAGACACGAAGCCACATCCAATAAACGAAACAATCCGTTTACAAATATTCATAATTAAAACTTATTTTTATCACGAAGGAAACTTCGGTTCGTTCGTGAGTCGACAAAATAAGAAATTAAGTTACAAATCAAATTTTTTTTTCAACGTGTTTATCATGTTTGAAAAAAAAGATTAGAGAAGCAGAATAAGCTTTAGAATTTCAATTTACATTGTGAAAGAGGAGGACATTCGGGCACCGAAAATAGTAAGAATGATAACAATAAGAAAATGTCAAAGCAAAATGAACTTTTTGATTTCCCTGGAAATGAATTCTAGACAGTCTTTCGACAAATAAAGTTTACGGTGCCATTTTCTCGCATGTCTGTTTCCCCATGACAAAGTTGTAAACGGCGGGTCTGTAAATGTAAAAATTTTGACACACATACTACGAATACAAACCTAAATAATCAGCCTTCACTTCGTTTTTGCCTTTGCATATTATATCAGATTACAGAGCACGATTATACAATCCAAAATACCCCCCAAAAAACTGTGTCGTATCTAGATGTGCAGAATAATTGATTTATCCAGTGATGTTCCCAAGAGTGATTGTTCCTATAAGTGTTAGTCTTGTGTTCGTATAGTTGCCAACAAATATGCATTAAATAACGCCCTGCCCTCGTTGAAGTCCAGTACGATCCGTAGTGAAATTTGTTGTGCAATTCATGCGTATGTGTGGGTGAATGAATTCGTGGATTAGTTGATGTTCGTCAACGAGAAACACACAAACTTTTGTATTTTCCTGCGATTAAAAGTCACGACTACAAATCAATCAATCATTTACCACTAAGTTATGGACGTTTAAAAAGGGGCGAATTCAATTTTGTCCCGACATTATTGATAGATTTCTTGTTGAATGTATATACCTTGATTATGAAATACAATGACTAAAAGCATAACGTAGTCGAATTGCTTAAATGCACGATAAACGTTTTTCCATTCACATATTTTCATTAGACAACAAGTCAACCCTTTTCTGACAATCTCAATCGTAACTATATGCAAAAAGGGCGATGTCTTTGAAGGTTTAATCAACTTGGGGAAAAGTTTCGAAAGCGTCATCACTTCTCCCCACGTCCTTCCGAATGATCTGAAATTTTGCCTAGACATTCCTTTTAACATTGTAAAAGGAATGTAAAGATATCATCACGTAAAGATATCATAAAATACCCATAGCCTATCGATACTCCCATTACATCTGGCTTTACTGCTAGCTATGTCACAAGGGTTCCTTGAGGTTATTTGGGTTCGCTCATGTCTGATTACGTTTGTTTGGATCTGATAAGATTGGTTTGAATCTGGTTGGATTTGGTTAAGTCTGTTTGGTTTTCTTGGGCCATATTGGTCACAGCAAGAATATAATAAAATAAAAGGAATTTTCAAACTGCGATGTCTCCAAAACTATTGATGGTAATCAAAAATGCTTTTAGGGGTCTACTTAGAATATTGGAAGAAAAACGTCTGTTCGATCGACGGCGTGCTTTGGAACCATATCCTTAAATTGAAATATTAAACTGATGAACTATTAGCACAAAAAAAGAAAACGAACTAAAGAGAATTTCTGCTCTTTCTCTCTTGGAGAAGAAAGTTCTCGAGGAACGAAGTTTTGTGACTTAAAATCATTCCAAGGGAAAGGTGCACGTTTATTTATAAAAGTTCTCTAATTACAGCCTGCTTAAGGAAGCTGAACCGCTAAGTATGGATAGTAACAGAGACATCTCGGAAATAAATACTAATAAGGGGAGCATAGGCTTCCCAGGGAGTGCGGCTAGTGGTGGTGCTGTTAGTGGTGGTGGAAAACCGTGTGATCCATCGACCCTCGAAGAGAGACAGCTCCTCGGGCGCTATGGTGTTTGGCTACTAGTCGGACTTTGTACACCCAATCAGGATACTCCTGTAGAAATACTTGGACGTTTATTATCAATGCTATTTCATTGGTTTCATGTCACTGCCTACTCTTTCGATGGTACTAAAAAAAGCCTTATGCACCTTATATTTTCTGTTGGTAATTTAAAACTTTGCATACACTATTGACGTAGAAGTAGGTAGTAGGTGTAGATCAAACGGCCCCACGTCAAAATACGTACACCCACGGATAAGTGTTCATTCATACGCTTATGGAAATATATATATATATATATA